>PVJO010008827.1:0-72947 GCA_004026905.1 Hystrix cristata
GTTTGGTTTCAAAAAAAAGACATTCCTAGTTTTCTGGTCCTTTTTTGACCCTTTTCTTCTGAAAAAAAAAAAAATCAGCATATTCAACCATGACTAAGGAAGCCCAATCTCGGAAACATCTTGGAAATTTGTCATTCAAATGACAATATTTAATTGATATAAATTTGCAATTTTAGGTGTCTATGGGACCATTACAATCTAACTTTGGAGATTAAGGGAAGAGTCAGTTTTTTTTTGGTATTTTGAGAGCCTCAGTGAATATTTGCTAAATGAATAAAGTGAACAGAACAAGAAATTTCACTCTTGAATTCTTGTGCAGCACCTGCCCCTACATTCTTGGCTTTGTTTCTTGTCACAGAGCTTTTATTTGTGTTCTTCATGCTCCATCAGAATCTCAGACCAACATTCTCTCTGCCCAATTTGCTGTTGTCTTATGCTTCCTTCTATGACAAATATGCAAATACATTATAGATTAAAAGGTCTATCTAAATATAAGATGCTATTAGAACTCGGACCCCAATATTGTACAAGAAAATCAGAATCGGAAATCCTCAGTTTTTGAAGAATTTTCTTTACATAGGAAATTTCTATTTTCTATGCTCAGCAACCACAAAAAGAATTCACTAAGAAACACTTGGATGGAAAAATTTTTTAAATTGTACACTCCCTGAAAAGGCTGGGAAAATGGGAAGGGGGAATCAAACATGAAGTTTTGGGTTCTTATTGGTGTGAACACAGAAACACAGGTAATTGTATTTTCTCCTCCAACTTTCATCATCAAAACAATTTCAAAAGCACTATGTCTTTATAGCCATATATGAAAAAAATAAGGAAAAACATAAAATGCATGTTGAAGCAGAAGCAAGCCTAAGGGAGCTCTAATCCTAAGCTTGCCTCCAATTCACAAACTCAAACATGTTCTTCTGCAAATATTTCTTAGCTTCTCCTGCATAAAGTAAACAAAATCACACTTGCTGGGTCCATCACCAGCTCTATGGAGTGAGTAAAGGCCCTGCATAAATTGGTCTTACATCAAACGACATTTTAGAAAAGGACCAAAGGTTGCCAGGTATGGTAGTGCAGAACCGTGATCCCAGCACTCAAGAGGCTACCGCAGCACGACCACAGTTTGAAGCCAGCCTGGGCTAACAGCAAGTTCAAGGCCAGCCTGGGCTCCAGTGAGCCCCGTCTCAAAAAAACAAAAAACAAAATAAGACCAAGGTGCTGGAGGTACAGTACTTGCAAAACATGCA
Organism: Hystrix cristata; assembly: GCA_004026905.1. NCBI lineage: Eukaryota > Metazoa > Chordata > Mammalia > Rodentia > Hystricidae > Hystrix > Hystrix cristata. The sequence continues at coordinate 1,254 of PVJO010008827.1, forward strand.
CAAGGCCTTGGGTTCAGTCCCCAGTACGACACACACACACACACACACACACACACACACACACAAAGATCAAATTAATCATCTTTAAAACTTAAGGGGTGCCTGTGACACAGTAAGAGGCTGCCGATAGCCAGGCTAAACACGTCAGCTCTTTCATTTCCGACCCACAAGACAAAGACCACAGCTGGGTCCTTTTCTCTACCCCAGCACAGTCTTACTATAGAGCAGCATGAGCCCGGAGTGGGGGCAGAGGGCTCACAGGCAACACCGACTCTCCTTTCCACTCTGACCCTCACGGTGTGTGGGACCCTCAGGAGATCGTCTCAGCCTTGCTGTTCTTCACCGTACAACAAGGATAAGAATATCCACTCCTTGAAGACAGCTGTATTCAATATGTAATTACTATATGTACAGTATACATGACTTCATACGTCACATTTTAAATCAGTAGACTGGTCACACACACACACACACACACACACACACACAGAGCAGGGCCCTTCTGGATGCCAGGTCTGTGCAACTGCAATGGTCACACCTGAGAAGCCTCCCTGCCTGGGAGCATTTAGATGCATTCAGTAGAAGATGGACATTATTAAAGCAGAAGTGTCTACTTTGATAGGAACTTTTAAGTTTTCAGAGGCTTTCCGAGGAACAGGTGGTTTTTCCAGCAGGGCTACAACCCTCAGAAAGTGGAAGTATCACTGAGCAGCTGCAGGAAAGCCTCTGATGCCTCTCGGCCTCCATTTCCTCATGCTTAGAACAGAGACTTGCTTTCCTGACTGTGGCCTGACAACTCCTTGGAGCACCCTCAAATGGGACAGGCCAGCAGGACATTCCTGTTTGGAACAGAGAGACTTAACCTCATCTGAAAAGTGAGTCACAGCGGCTGGGGATGTAGCTCAAGCACAAGGCCCTGAGTTCAAACTCCAGCACCCACTCAAAAAAAAAAAAATTAAAACAAAAAAACAAAAAAACAAGAGAAATGTGAAAACTGGATGCATTAATCTTGCAGCATTTTAAGTTCTATGCGCCATATCTTGTTCTATAGTCACAACCACCTTGAAAGTAGCATAGATATTATCACCTTCATTTGTTACAGTGCAGTGTGCCAACGTCTCATCCAGGGCTGTGTCCCTGAACGGTGCAGCCCTTCCCATCCCAGCACCTGTTTGCTCCCTGAGTTGCCTCTCTTCCCTCCAACCTCAAGAAAAGAGTTCATTCCAAAGATACTGCTTGTCTCATTCCTAAGAAGCACAGCTCCTCTTTGGTGACTAAAATATTGATGCCACCACAGTGGAAGTGGCAGGAGAGCTATAAAATGGGAGGAACTGGAGGCCAACATGAGAATAGGCTGTTTTCCCCAATTTCTACACGAACTATAAATCATTTACAACCAAAATCTCTCTCCCAAACCTAAGATTCCCTTTTTTCGGTTCCCCTACAAAAATCAGCCTACGCCCTGCCCCATCCCTGGTCCAGCACGGCCACCCTGCCATGCCCTGGCTGTGTAATCCAAGAAGGGTTTCCTTGACAGGGATACAATGAAGGTTACGGATGAACAAACACGTATAACACACTTGGAGCAGTGCCGGGAACATACTAAGTACTACGTAAAAGTTTAATGAACAAATAAAAAATCTCTTATCCTTGCTCACTTCGTGTACTCCTTTACCCCCATCTTTTAAAAGTTTGACCAGGAAGGACTCCACAGGTGGAGGGTTGGCAGGAACAAGAGGAGTAAGCCTGCTGTCGCTCTGCGGGAACACGCCCCTAACCCAGCCGTTCATTCTGCTGGAAGGCCCGGTTGAAGAGGTTTTCCGGGTTTCAGGTTTGCCTTCCCACATTTCACACTACTCACTTCAAGTACTGCATAAGCATGTAATGGGGCAGAAATAAGTGACAGAGGTCACCCACACTCACAAATGAGCTCCATGCCCGGAGGTCTATCTCTTCCCTCATCACCTACAGCCTCCTTGGCTTCCAGAAAGAGGAAACCTGGGCCGCTAATGCCAGGGGAGCTCTCGGAAACTAAAGCAAGGGGATATTTTAAATTGTAGACGCAGGACTGGAAATAAAGGAAGTTGTACAAGGAGATCTGTCTGATCCTAGAGCGGGTTCTCAGGGCCTCGCAGTGATCTCCGCTTGCTCACAACCCGCAGAAAGGGGGCACTTTCCCAAGGGCTGGAAGTGCCTGGCTCTACCTGCTTATACTGTCTACAATTCCTACAGTAAGCCACTCATTTGGATTTAACGCTGCCTTTTAAACCAGGGTGCTCAGTACTATTAATTAAAGTAATTGTCATGCATCAGACTCTGTTCTTGGTTTGAGAACATGCTGGTCACCAAAGTCCATGCGTTCATGGGGCTCCCATTAAGAGAACTGACGGGGCATCAGTCACTCACCACCTAGTAGTATGTACGGTCACGGCCACTGACACTACACAGCCCCTAGCTGCACCTGGAGCGTACGGCACAGAGACCACTCTGGAGAGAAGCCAGACCCACCCTCGCCCTGCACATTCATTAGGAGGGGTACCAGGGGAACCCCGAGTGGCAAAAAGCCGATGGGAAAAGAAAAGATATAACAAAAGGTAAAAGAAGACCCAAGACAAACTTCCACTGCCTTGACATTTTTAACATAAATCTAGGTCTATTAGTATTTGTTTTTCTGTTTTCTAGGGCTGCCAAAACAAAGGACCACAAACTGGATGGCTTAAACTACAGAAATTTATTTTCTCGCAATTCTGGAGGCAGGAAATCCATAATCAAGGTGTTAGCCAGGCTGGTTTCTCCTGAGAGCCTCTCTCCGGCTCCTGGAGGACCACCCTCTTCGGTGTGTTCACACGGAATTCCCTCTGTGCAGACCTGCATCTGAATCTCCTCTTCTTAATTACCTCTTTAAAGGCCCTGTCTCCACAACCACATTCTAGGGGTAGGATTTCACATAAGAGCTTGAGAGGAACACAACTCAGCCCATAACAATCCTCTGCTCCCGAGATTAGATTAGAGCCAATATAACACAACAGTAAGATTCTACCAATTATTAAGTAGGTCCAGCCATCTTTCGTGAACTATGGTGTGGAAGGAATGTGCTCCACTTTCAAATAAACAAATTAAAAATGGACATTTAGAATTATCCATATAATAGGCCATCTATAAATAGTATTTTTTTCCTACTCTGAGGAATGAATGAATTTCCTACAATGTTTGAATGCAACTTAACCAATCAGGATCTAACTACTCTCAGGAAAGTTTCAGTATTTTAAAATTCAAAATAAATGCACTTGTGATCCATAAGACAAGTTCTAAGTATTTATTCACAGATATTGTATTGCTGTATGATTATGATTTTTAAATTTTTTCCTGGTGAAGGGGCCAGTCACGAGAAAATGAATTGATCTTATATTTAATTATTCCTGCTGAACACAAAAGTGTTCACAAGTTCTGGCTTTACATATTAAGTTAGCACACGTCTAACTAAAAACAAAACCAAATCTAAAATATGATTTTAATAAAATTACTTTATATGACAACTGGAAAATTCTAAAAACACATCACCGATGCTTCACCCTTAGGAAGACAACATCATCAATGAGACTGCAAATATTGCCCACGATTAAACTGGGTAATTTCAAATTTATTACCCAGAAGTATCTCTGTTGCTCCCTTACAAGTCTGCTATTTTTTAAAGTGCTCTTGATTATAAGCAAATGGCTAAATCACTCTGGAGAAAACAATAAGGGAAGCATCGGCCCTTGCTAGAAAATAAAATACAAAAAAAAAAAAAAACCACAATAAAAACTATTACGGAAACTCATACATTCTTTTTACTGTCTACACCTAAAACCTGAATCGCTACACTGTAGTAACCAAGCTTTCCCAGGCATTTGAAGGTTTAAAATTACAAAGGCAAAGCGCTTTGGTGTCAGGCAGAACCAGCTCTGAGTTTTGGCTCTGCCACTTCCAGCGAATCCTCGGAAAAGTGCCTTCCTTTTCCCACACCTGTCTTTCCCGAAAAGGAATGGCGACTGTAGCTGCCTCATTAACCTCGGAGGAGATTAAATGTGAGGACACGCGGAAAGCACCGAGCACGTGGCCAGCACACATGCAGTGCTCTGGTGTCACAGTTGGTAGAAGCACCGGGTGGGCTTCCCCACGACCCTGTGAGGCAGGTGTGCCCACCATCTCCACTTCCAAAAGGAGGAAACTGAGGCTCGGAGAAGTCATCACTGCCTAAACACGAACAACCAATGAAGAACATCCTCTAGCTCCAGCTCCAGACTCTTTAAACCAAGATACATCACCAGTACTGACAAAATGCTTTTATAATAAATAGGCATCTACCGTATTTTGCCTCTTCCCTTCTGTTTTTACATCTAAGTTCTCACATCTAAGTTTGCTTCTAGCAGCCAGCTGATATGAACTTATATAGAAATTATTCATGGTTGTAACAGGTACAGACTATAAGCAATGCAGACTAATAAGCATTCTGGGGATCTCTTTTATACAGGCAGGCATTTTAAAAACTAGCAACTCCATTTTTAGGCTTGTATTTAATTACAGCCTATTTTTTTAGGCTGGGAATGTAGCTCAGTCGGTTGAGGACTTGCCTAGCATGCACAAGGTTCTGGGTTTGATCTTCAGCATCACACACGCACATACACACACACACACACACACACAAATAACTATTCTATTGCTCAGGCTTTATCTTGTAATTTACCATTAATTATTGAGTAAGAAACCAAGATTCGCATTTTAAATGAGGTCTTCAAAAAGAATTAGTGAGTGGTATAGATTATAGAATAATTTCAAATTAGTCTTGTTTTATAGTCCATATATGAACCCCAAGAAGGCTGTGAAATAATGTGAGTGCTTATTCTGTACCAAACACAACACTAAGTATATTAGCTTATTTGATTCCTCACAAGTGCCCCATGGTTAAGTACTATTATTACCTTCATTTGAAAGATGAAGAAATCAAGACACAGGAGTCTAGAAGCACCAGATCTGAATTTAGATCATATGCTTCCAGAGTATAAGGTACTGCCAACTGGTACTTCTACTGAATCAAGGAATCACTTGTCAGTGTGTGAAAGTTCTTGAAAATGATCTATTTTAGTAAGTTAAGCACTGACTATGCAATAATTACACATTTCATTTTAATGCAAAGTCAAATCTAAACTCAGCAAAATTTTCACAAAGAAAGAATTTCTATGACATAGTATATATTAGAGCTTTCCACATTATTAAGATTCTATTATAGATAAAAGTCAGAAAAATTCTAATTTGAAACTTTTTAAACTAAAGATTTAAAGATATACTTAATACAATGTGGGGAGAGAAAGGAGTATTGCATATGACTTTAACTCAGTTTGCCTCAAGAAAAAGCTATGGGGCCAGGGAGCTAGAGACAGAAAGGCAAAGAGCGGAAGGGGAAGTACACCTGATGAAGATGTGACATGCATATGAACCAGTTCCCCAAGACGAATGTAATTATTATGTGTTGTGAACATATACTAACAAAAAAAGAAACTAAAAAAAAACAAAGATTAAAGAATAAGCTATGCTTTTCTGACTTTTATCTAATTTAAATATTTGGGTTGCTTCTTCAAACAACCCAAATATTTAAATTAGAGCAGTGGTCGATTTTTTCATTTTTAGAAAGTGATCTAAATCCACTGACCTTGCCTTTCATCTTTTCCCCAATATGAGAGATACTGTGTGACTCAGAGTTCTTCAGAAATATGTAGACTGTAGACAGCATAAAGACAGAGTACTACATGCTTTTCTAATTTCAGCTTTATAGTGAAAACAAAAATATTTGGTTGTCCGTGAGTGACTTCACCTACCCTTTTCACACTGATGCCATGTTTGGAACTGCTCGGTGACTTGCAGAGAGCCTGCTGTGATACCCCAGACCAGCCACCAAGACCTGGGGTGGGGGACGGGGTAGGGGCTGGGCGCCACAATCCAGAGCTACTTCCCACGAAGGGCATCATAACGCCGAATCTATTAAGACACACTTCTCAAATTGCTGCCTGTAGTAACCTTAACAGAAATAACAGAAGCTATGTGCTTTGCAAACAGAATTTCTCTAAATAGAACTCTTTGAAATTGGTCCACAGAGTGTCAGAGCATTTTTTAATTTTGTCTTCATAACTGTGTTCTTTCACAACTCACCAGCTTGGTGTCTTCCGATGCTCATTTCTTTTTCTACTAGAAAAGTTAATAGGTACCTCTGCTTAGAGCAGATGGTTCCTTTTTAAAAAAAAATAAAAATAAAAAGTTGGAGAGCATCTGGCCAAATATATCAGATTTGGTAGTTCAGATTTTAAATACCTGTTATTTTTGTTCAGATAAAAATAATTTTAATCCTAGTAACTTAATCTTCTGCTCTTCTGAAATATTAATAAGGTTTTTATAGAAGCAGATATTAAATATAATCAGTTGTCATAGAGCATGAATGCTGTTTTTTCTGTTTCAATACAAGCAACATGCCTTAGTCATAACAGCTGTAAAAACAGGGATTCACTTCGATTTATACTTAGCACTTCCTATCTTAGCTCCTGGAAACCTGGTTAACTCCCCCCCCTGACCGCAGTATTTATCTCTCCATGGCTCCCGCACAGGCAGTAGGGGTTCAGGCTGGTACTTGTACTTTTCCTTTCAGGCTGCCACTATTATATCTTGAATGCCTCTAAATGCATATTTAATTCTCCTGGCTCCCTCCTTTGCGCTGCTCCTGAATCGAGTCAGGAGTGTGAGCGCAGCGAGGCTGGAACTCCCCTGCCAGCGCTGCCAAGCAGAGGTGACGGGTGGAAATCAGATCCACCTTCCTGTGGTCTTCAGTGGACATCCCGCTTCACAGAGAAGAAAAGGCGAAGCTATGAGCTTTTCTCCTTCTCAAACCATCACTCAGAATCAAGCGCCTTGCTTCCATCTCCAGCTTGTACCCTGAGCAAACCCCACCTTTGCTGGCTGTGTGTTGACCTGCGGGAGGTGCTCCAAAGTCTCCAGATCCTCCTTATCGACACTCCATCCACCCCGGCATGGGGGCCAGCAACGGCAAGCTGTGCTTCAGGGAGCAGCTTACTCCATGTGGCGCAGCTCTGCCCTGAGGTCTGGAACTCGCTCCCCGCAGGACCCAAGACGCCCAAGGAACATCACGGCTCCGAGTGCCCCTCCTTACAGCCAGCCAGCCTGCGGCATGTGGACCTGTGGCTCGTACAGGTTAAACAATGTGTAAAATTTCTTCATTAGGAAGGCAGTAGATGGGATGTGAGGGCGATCTGGCTGTGACATCTGTCGCCCCATTGATCGCCAAGGTCGATTCGGCTGATCTGGCTGGCTAGGCGGGTGTCCCCTTCCTCCCTCACCGCTCCATGTGTGTCCCTCCTGAAGCTGAGCGCTCCGTCAAAAAGGACGACCACCCCCAATAGAGGAAGACCATTTCCTCGGTCAAGGGTATACGAGTAGCTGCGCTCCCCCGCTAGAACCTCCTAACAAGATCTCAAGGAAGGCAGTAAATGCCAGGTGGGATGGCGCAAGCCTGTAATCCCAGCACTTGGGAGCCTGAGACGGAGGATCTCAGTGAGTTCGAGGCCAGCCTGGACCACAGAGTGAGTTCAAGGCCAGCCTGAACTACATATCTCGGCCCATTCGTTCTGCTGTAGAGCAACCGGGCCTTCAGAAGAGCACAGTGAACCCACCTGCGTACACACCAAGTCGGCACAGGGAAGACCCACACAGAGGGGAGATGGGAGGTTCATCTACTACCTTCATTTCTCTCCATGCCGTGTAACATGGACTTGGGTGTCTCAAGACTAGAGGGAGGGGATGCCCTGGTGGCCCCGCAGAAATCAAGCTAAGAGCAATGGCAGCAGGCGCCAGACAGTGGTGTGTGTAAGTCACAGGAAAGAGACATTCAGAAATACACAAAAGTAAGAACACCAAGCTTCTCTGGCAGATTAGACGGGGGAGGGACAAGTAACAGGAATGAGAAAAATAATCAGTCTACACTAATTGAAAGGTACGCCACCGTTTCAAAGAGAAAATAACCCCACCTAAACACAAACTTAAACTGCAGAAGGCCAAAGCACCCCCCACAAATATAATCTTTAACTGCTAAAATTTCTTCTAAAACCCAAATTCAATTATTTTTAACAATGTAGTTATTTCAAGTTTTACTGTGAATTGGGCTCCTGCTGAATATTAATATTCGTGATTTATAAACTACAAATTTATCTTTTATGCTACACATAATTATAATCCTGCCATTTCTAGAATTATGCTCCTTTCGGAAGTTTTGCACTGGAAAATTATGCTCAGTTAATGTACAAAAGGACAAGAGAGACCATTCCATGCAATGACAGCCTTTATACTATCCAAAGTGTTTGCCTTTCCTTGGTGGTTGAATTCTAGAAAAAAATCCCCGCGGCATTTGCTCTCTTTGTGACTATGGGAAAGTCCCTTTCAAAACACACTTTAGGAAGAGTGCGGACTTACAGCTTCAATAAGCCCCAGTGAAGACGAGTTAATAGTTTGGGACCACAGAAACAGCATTAGCCAAACTCAAGGATGATGTTAAAAAGTGACAGAGTTAAGAAAGAAAGCCCTCTTTTATCTACAATTTCCAGTTTTGCACTTAACCAGATCTATCTGACACGGTCATTTGTAAGTCAGTTTCTAAAAATAAGGGGAAAATTTTTTCAGTAGAAAAATAACTTCAAATTTGGTATACTTTTGAAATCAAGCTTTTCTACCTTGTTAGTCTTGAGCAACCAACTGGCTGTCAAAGTCCAGAGGTATCGGACACTTTCTAAGTATAGTTTTTTTTTGTTTTTTTTTTTTTTTTTGGTACCGGGAATCGAACTCAGGGCCTTGTGCTTGCGAGGCAAACACTCTAACCACTGAGCTAAATCTCCGGCCCTTCGGACACTTTCTACATTACCATCTCATTCAGTTTCAGAAAGTCTTTGGCATGTTTAACATTTTCTCTACACCAAGTAAAACAGCTTTCTTCCAGTTTGGAACTTGAGGATCATGCCTCTTGAATGGTGATAAACACACTAGTTTTGTGTTCGACTAAAGCAGTGGTGGGAAACTGATGGCACCCGTGTTACTGTGTTTTTCTTTTTTTTTTTTATTGTTTTTCTTTTAAGACAAAAGATGTTAATATAGAGTTGTTTTTTCCTAAACTAAAACCTCAGTATTCAGGTTTAATTGCAGTGTTGGCAATAAATAAGTGGGTTTTGGGCTGCAGTTTGGCACTCAGTCTCTAAAAGATTCTCCATCGCTGGTCTGGAGTATCAAGGTGTCCTTTGACTCATAAGCTCTGCCCAGCCTGTGAGCACTCTGAATTAGTGAGCAAAGTTCTGTGTGAGGCTCAATTGACTCTGAATCACAGTGTGAAGGGTTATGATCTTACTGACATGTATTACATATTGTCAACATGACTGATTTCAAATAAACTTTGAAAAACTCAAGTTTGAAAAGCTACTACCATTTTCCTCCAATTTGTTTCTACTCCTTTTTAACGAGTCCAGACAACTGGCTAGTTTTCATTTTGAGTCCTTTAGATAGACAAAAATGAGGAGTCAAAGCAACCTGGAGTTTAAAGACCAGATGGAGAAAAATTTTAAACTTGGATTGGAATTTGCAAAAAGAAAACAGTTAAAGGTAGTCAAAATAAAGGATTCATGTGTAATCCAATAATACAAAGGCGCCACCAAAATACAAGTTCAACAATTCTCACCTGACCCAGTTCAGGTGTGTCTGATTCCACTGCACATGGAAAAATCTCCAGCAGGTAGGGAGGGCACACATGGGAACAGGCTTCAAATATTTAAAACTGCTGCCAACGGCTCTGTCCTCCCTCTGTGACTGCCACTGTCTAACTTTTAATGTTACTACAGATTTCTTAGGCCTGCAAGTTGATTTTAAGGCTTATTTATCAGGGCACCTTCAGCTATAAATAACAAAACAATCATGTGAAAGTGATTGAAACTTCCCTAAAAATAGAGAATAAAATTTGCACATGGGAAATGTAACTGGTCTTTAAACATATGGGGTAGAGATTCCTTTTGTCAGCCACCGTAAGTGTCACAACCAACACCCCTATAATAAAGAACAAGTTAACAAGAGAAAAGTATCACATATCTGTTTAATCAAAGGGTTACGTGGCAGCGGCCTTCAGAGTGAAGACCGGAAGACACAGGGAAAGCTGTCCGTTTTTAAGCCTGGGTTAGCAGAAAGGACGGCCACACAGAAATGGGACGGGGCACAAAAGGTCTAAGCTGCTGTGAGACAGAAGGCAGACACGCAGCAGGGCCTGCCAATCCAGATTCTTCTTGGCCTCTCTGTGTAGCGTTCCTTCCTCCTGGGTACAGGGCAAGACCTTTCCGGAGTGAGGGCCTGGTGATCTACTATCAGACAAGGCAGGTCAGAGAATTTTTTATGGCCAGTTTTAACACAGAAAGGCAGGGGGAGGGGAAAGGTTAGAGAAGTATTTCTAGGTTTTGTGGCTGGCTTTGAGAGAAAAGTCCTAATTTCCATGACCTACCTTGGGGAAGATGAATTCCTAGTTTCTGTGGCTTCCCTTGGAGGAGAAACAAAGTCAGGAGACAGGTAGAAAGAGATCAGGAAGTCTTTGTTCCTGAGACTTTTCTAGAGTCTGTCCCTTCAAAGACTCAGCCTAGCACACTGCTACCCTTTGGGGGTGTGTTTTCTAAGCCCCCAGAGAAATCCAATTACAACTACGCTGAGATGCCATTTCTTACCAAACACATTCAAAAGTCTGGTAACATACTTAATCACAGAAATAGTATAAATATTTTCAGTAATCACAGGGAGGAATTCAACATCAGTTTTGTTCATCTGAAATGATCACAAATATACATCATAACTCAGCATATATATATATGAAATTAATGTCACTGGGAAATAAGCTTTGCAGAATGAAAGAAAATATTCATTAAAACAAAAATCACTGTAAATGTGAAATGGAAATATAATTATAAACTCATGCTTTATTTTTTATTTAAAAGGAACTTTGCATTCCCTAGTTCTGTGCGCTCAAAGGGCCAAGAAACAACCAATCCGGTAACAATACTCAGCTTTAAGTATATGGATTTCAGTATCTGAATCCCCTTCCCCACTACCAAGGGCCAGAGCTCAGTGAAACCGGCTGACCCTAGAACTGGGATGAGAAATGTACAAGATGAAGATAAAACACCTTTCACTCTAGAAATCAAAGAATCTATCAGAGTCTCAACATCAACAGCAAACTAAAGAAGTTCTCATTATCCAAACACGGAACAAACTGTAGCAAAAGAAATATTAATGGTAATGAATAGATATATCTCAAATAGTTAACATTCATGAATCTATAATACTGTTTTGAAAGTAAAATGAGAAAACCCCATTGATCACTTTTGGTAAATGCTAGAAGCGAAATTATTATTTTGAAAATTAATAAATTGAAGAAGATGAGTTGGAGATTTAGCTCAGTGGTAGAGCACTTGCCCTCAGCATGAGAATCTGGTTTGATTCCCAGAGCCAAAAAAAGAAAAAAAAAAAAGTGGAAAAATATCAGCCAAGAATTTATAGTACTTTGCCTATGAAAATGATTAAATTACCACCCTACGCTAGCCAGATAGTCAATGAGGGAAAATTTATTTTTTTAGACAAATTCCATCTCAAAAATGAAGGAGACTGGTGTGGTGGCACACATCTGTAATCTTAGTATTCTTGGAGGCTGAGGCAGGAGGATCGTAAGTTTGAGCCCAACCTGGGCAACTTAGTGACTTAGCAAAATCCTGTCTCAAAATTAAAAATAAAGAGCTGGGAATGTAGTTCAGTGTGAAGACCCTCTCTGGGTCTGACTGCCAGTACCACACCAAAAAGAAAGAGGAGTAAGAGAAGAGGAAGAGGGAAGAAAGAGAAAGAAGGAAAGAGCAAAGCATGATAGAATTGGAATATCAACATTTTGCCAACCTCTAATAAAATTAGAGATCTAGGTAATGTTCACTGGTGATGAAAAGCTGACAGCTAACTTTGTAATGTGAGTCTCAGACAGTTAACACCTAACCTTGCTTATGACTCTTAACATCACAAAAGAGAGAGAACCATGTACCTCTTGGTCAAAGTAGTTTTGTGATCTGTGATGAATTCACGCCTTTCAAAATTAAACTTTAACCTCATGAAGCTTCTAACTACCAGTTTACAGAAAATACCAACGATAGAGAAGCAGATAAATGACCCCACAAGGATGCAGTCATGAAAATCCAGCATGTGGGCAACCCTACAGACAAGTGAGCAAGTGTCTTCAACAAAAAAGATGTAATAAAAGGTGCAGAAAACTTAAACATTAAAAGACATATGTGATTATATTGGCATCACAATTTAAATGTAAATGTAATCCATAAGAAAACCAGGAAAACTTCAACACTAATAGGAAAATCGATAGCATTGAAGACACACTGTCAGGCTGGACACAGAGATCAGTGGTAGAGCACTTGCCTAGCATGCACAAGGCCTTGGGTTCAATTTCCAGCACCATAAACACACACCCACACACACACACACACACACACACACCCCTGTCTCGATAGATAGAAAGATGGCTCCTATTACATTTATCTATCTCCTATTATTATACATACATACATATGTAAATCAAGTTTTTAAGCATAATACTATTTCTGGGATTACATTTTTAAAGTCCTTGTCATTAGTGATACATACTAACAGCATAATTGTGAATTCTACAATGCAGTGCATGAGAGAACAATAGAAGGGACAATTTTAGACGAGACAGGCTTAGCCATGAATTGACAAAATGGGTTATTGTGCATACTATGCTTTCTCATTTGTATGTGTTTGAAATTTTCTGAAGTTAAAAAGAAAAAGATTTGAAATATAGAGCAATGTCCAAAGAAAATATATAAATTAAGCCCACGAAAAAATGGTCAATATTGTTAGATGTCAGTGAAATGCAAACCAAATCACAGTAAGACTCCAATTTATACTCTCTACGATGACTATAATAAAAAAAACTTGAAAAACTACAAGTATGGATTAGGATGTGGAGAAACTAGACCTGTCATACATTTCAGGCGGCACTGTAAAATGATGTAAGCATGTTGGGAAATAATCTGATTAAACATGAACTTACCGCACGACCAGCAATCTCCCCTTAGGTATAGCAGGGGTGATCAAAATATACAGTGAATACTTAATTATTTTTTAAAGTTGATCGAAGTAAAAGACACATTGTCATTAATCTCCCTCAGAATGCTTCCCTGACTTCAGACATACTTATCCAATTCTTCTTGCCACTTCCTGAAGCAGTTCGGGAAATCCTCTTTCAGTTCTTTTTGAGGTGTGATCAAAAACACAGAGAATGCTGCTGCCAAGTGCCATCCAGTGGAAAGGCGGGCTCAGGGAAGTACCATGGTGTGACCTCGTTTACCTTATTCACCTGACCTAGTACTGTGCGACTTCTGCCTCTTCCTCAAAGTAAAAGTGATCATGAACGACAAATGCTTTGAATTGATTCAGGACGTCAGGGCAGCCGTGACAGTGCAACTAAAAATATTCGTGAAAGAAGACTTCCAGAGCTGCTTCCAAAAGTGGCAAGGACGATAGGATAAGTGTGTTCAAAACGAGGGGGCGTATTTTGAGGGGGCTTAATGTGTCTTTTGCTGTAATATATTTTTATTTAACATTCTCTGTATTTTTTATCACATCTCATATACCCAAAAGAACTAAATTCACACCCAAACTTGTACACAAACGTTTGTAGCAGCATTGTTCATAATAGCAAGGGTGGAGGAGTAAAAAGAGCCCAAATATGTATCAAACAAAAACTAGATAAATAAATGGTATATCCATTCAATGAAATATTACTCAGCAACAAAAGGAATAAAGTACTAATATGTCCTATAACATGGGAGAACCTTGAAGAGACTCTGTCAAGTGAAAGAAACAACCATAAATCATCATTGAACTATTGTATTTATTTGAAATGTGCAGAACAGGCCAATCTATGCAGACAAAAAGCAGAGCAGCAGCCCACAGGGCTGGGCGATGGGGAGTGCAGACACGGGAGTGGCGTTACTGCTAAATGGAAGGGGCTTTCTTCTGGAAGTGAAGAAAATTTATAAAATGTATAATGAGGATGGCCAAGCTCTGACTGATTATACTAAAACCCACTGATTTATAAACTCTAAATTGGTCAACTGTATGGTATGTGACTCCTATCACAATAAAATGATGATGATGACGATACAGCAAAGGCCAAAAAATAATTGGCTTAAACAATAAAGAAATATTTCTTTCTTAACTAAGAAGCACAGAAGTGGGGCATGTCTCAGCTTGCTCAGCTCACTGGGCCAACAGCAACAGTAAAAATCTTCATTCTGGGCTGCGAGTCTACTCCAGGGGCAGAGCACTTGCCTAGTACACACAAGTTTCTGTTTGGTCCCCAACACTACTGCCCCCTAAAAAAAGAAAAAAAGAAAAAAAAACACTTAAATCCATTCTTTTTTCCTATTCCGATGTGCCAAGGGTGGCATTTTGTCTCTAACTCAGGCCCCGTGATGCTCACAGTATCCCTGCAGCCGCTCCACAGCACCACATACCACCACAGCCAGTGGAACAAGAGGCTAATTCTTTCCTGCATCTCTTGAGAACAAGAGAAAGCATCCCCAAAAGTCTTGCGCCAGACCGCTCCCCAACTCTCCCCATCCAGCAGCGCCTCCAGGTCCCTGCTGTGACCAATCTCAGGGAGAGGAAGAGGACCAGGGCCTCAAACTTAAAGTCTCAGGTTGCTACAATACTCCTGGCCTGGCGTGAAGTCTCAAGAGTGCAGAGAGAATAGGCAATTTAAAGTCACCCAGATCCCAAAGATCTAAATATTAAAACAGAAACACTAAATCTATTGGAAGATAGAATAGGTCGAACTCTTGAAGACATAGGTGCAGGCAAAGACTTTATGAACAAATCCCCAGTTGCCCAGGAAATATCACAAAGAATCAACAACTGGGACCTGATCTTGTTAAAAAGCTTTTGCACAGCAAAAGAAACTACCAACAGAGCAAAGAGACAACCCACAGAGTGGGAAAAAATTTTTGCCAGCTATCCCTCTGACAAAGGACTAACATCTCGAATATATAAAGAACTCAAAAAAATCAGACCCCCCCAAATTTAAAGACCCAATCCAAAAGTGGGCAGCAGAAATGAATAGACACTTCTCAGATGAAGAAGTAGAAACAGCAGATAGACATATGAAAAAATGTTCAACATCACTGCTCATTCGAGAGATGCAAATTAAAACAACCCTGAGATTCCACCTCACTCCACAAAGAATGGCTATTATCAACAAATCAGCCAATAACAAATGCTGGAGGGGCTGTGGAGAAAAAAGAACACTTCTCCACTGTTGGTGGGAATGTAGACCGGTGCAACTGCTGTGGAAATCAGTGTGGAGATTCCTCAGGGAACTAGGAATAGAGGTTCCATTTGACCCAGCTATTCCACTTCCTGGTATCTTCCCAAAAGAATTAAAAGCATCATACTGCAGTGATATATGCACACCCATGTTTATAGCAGCACAGTTTGTAATAGCTAAATCGTGGAAGCAGCCCAAATGCCCATCAACAGCAGAATGGATAAAGAAAATGTGGTTTCTTTATACAATGGAGTACTACTCTGCCATAAAGAATGATAAGCTTGAGATATTCGTAGGTAAATGTATGCATCTTGAGACCATACTCTTAAGTGAATTAAATCGGACACACATGTTTAAATACCGCATAGTTTCTCTGATGTGAGAAACGGAAGTGTAAATAAAGACTAAAATGTATTATATTGGCAAAGGAAAGAAAATGTCCAAATGGGAAAGGGAACAAGGGAGGGAGAAAGGAACAGAAGGACAAAAGAAACAATAAATGGAAGGAAAAAAATGGAAACAAAGCTTTTGTAAATAGGGAAGGAGGAGGGGGTGAGGGGAGGGGAATGGGAAAAAAAGAAGCAACAAGATATATCATGTACAGGTACAAATTCCCTATGATGAATGTTATCAATATGTACATCTAAGATGTACCATTAAAATAAAATAAAAAAAAAAATAAAGTAACCCAGATCCCTATTATACCTCTTGCCATGTTTATTCTTTCCTAAGAATGGGCTCTTCCACTATCTCCCATCTCACACTATACAAGAAAAGCGTACCTCTGACCCGCCTGGCATCTTAATACAATAATAATGTATTGGATGCTAAAATCTCAGAGTCACCAAACACAGGACACCTCGAAACATCATAGTAGATACTGAGAAAGCAAAGTAATAACTCCCAGTTAATCCTCCCATAAATCAGGTGGGTACCAATTGTTTGCTTTTAGTAAAACTGATCAGAGACTTAACTTTCTGGCTGATCATTAAAGATAATTTTTAATGATCCATCACAATTGATTTTTGGCCTATAACTCAGGAGGAGTTTGGAGAAACTATAACAAATTCTTTCTTTTCCCAGATACTTATTATGTGAACAGATTTCACAAAGTTTACATCTAGAAAACAGAAATAGAATTGATGCAGAATCCTGTCTCCTCTGGCAATAAATATGCATCCTGCATGAACTAATTGAAGAAAAAAAGCCCCATCCATCTCATTAAGAGACGCATTTTCAATGAAACTGCACTTTCCAACATCTAAGAAATATTTATCAAAAATTTTAATGTATTTATGTTGCTTTGCTCAACCACGATAACTCAATCCAAAAGAAATTACTTAATACGTGGAGCCTCATGTTCATGGCAAATATTACAAATATTTTAAATTTAAATTTATATATACATTTTGTTGCAGAGACATTTCATAAGGTGATCAATAAAAGATTTTCAAGCATAAAAATAAATTGCAAAAGGATAAATTCTGCGGAAAAAAACACATCAGAAACGAAAGGAGAAAGAAAATGTATATTTTCCACAGTCAGGGATCAGTGTGTGTACTTGTTATGGGTGCCAGTGGCAATCAAGACACCGTAACATTCAGGTTCTACTGGATACTTTTGCAAGGATCCTAAGAGGAATGAAACGGTATATGTTCCCATATGCAAAAAAATCACATATATTGCAACTCAGGCATCTTTGGATTTCAAAATAAACTTTAGATATAACATTTTAAATGTATAAAAACTGCACGGTTTTCAAAACTTTGGGGGGTATATGAGTAAGAATGAAGGAAAAAAGAATGCAGAGGAAAGCAGGCCCCTGACAAATCAAAGAAAATTCATCACTTGAGCCTGTAGAAGGGCTTCATCTCTTATATAGATACAGAAAGGGGTATATTCGAAGAGAAACGAGTATGTCTGAAGAATCAGGCCTCACTGAGGAAAAGGGAAGGAAGGTAACCGGAGGGTCTGCCCCCGCCCACCGATCCTTGCCCTGCAGGGTCCTGAGATGGCTGTGAAGGACCCGGAGCCCCTTTCCGAGCTGGTCTCAGCTGGTAGGAGCAGGTAGGCGGCAGTCCCAGGACACGGGCTGGGAAAGCCCGTGGGAAGGTTCTCACCAGTTTATTGCACAGTTTCTAAAATATCTGAATCCTAGGTCACATATTTCTGTCGGTTTTATGTCCTGGGCTTCTCCTTTACAGGTACAAAATTACCCTGTGGGGCTGGATAGGGAAGAGTTTACGTGTTGACGAGAAGTGGCTAGAATCATGCTTTCTCTGGGCATTGCGGTTCTACCGCACTGTCCACGTGGTAGCTACCAGCCACGTGACGCTATTTATATCTAATTAAAATCAAGTAACTTGACGATCCAGTTCCTCTTTGACATGAGCCACATTTCAAATGCTCAACAGCCACACTGTGGTGAGCAGCTAGCAGCACAGACACAGAACATTTTTCTCCACTGAAGAAAGCTCTGCTGGAAGGCGCTGGTCCAGGTGGCCACCACGCCAGTGTCCTCACTTGAAGGAACCTGCCGACCTCTTTACAGCCTGGCTTTCTTATTTGCAGCCCCACCCGACTCCCACTGTCAGAGCCCTGACATCACGTGTGGGAATCCCATCGCTTTCAGGGTTGAAGCTCTTTCCCATGCGAATCTGTGTACACAGCTGGCCACCAAATCAATATTTCCCCCCACGTCCAGCGTCAGCTAGAGAGGCTGTGTTTCTCCAGCACAGGAAAGAGGCACATCCTACCTCTGTCTGGTCAGATCTAATCCAGCAAGTGCCTTAGGTCAGAATTTAAAAGTATTTTAGCTACGAAAGATAACATGGAAGAAGCTAGTCTTGCCACATAAATGGAAGATTAGAAGTAAAAATAAATATTTCAAAACTATAAAGGACTTTTAGGTAGTAAAATGGTGCTGAGCCCAAAATTAATGCATCTCAACATGCACCTGCGGAACGCTGCCACATATTTGCTTAGACGGCAGATGGGTGCATTTAAACTCTGTCTCCGTGCACAAGCAGAACCAGCGTAGAGGTCTGATTTCATATAATGTTTCCCAAAGCAGATGCACACCAGCTGTCCACAAACTCTGGACAACAGAACTTTATTTGATTAAGATAGAAAACCTACCCCACTTGGGAAATTTTTGATTTTTTTACTGACTTCCTGTCTATGCTAAAATGATTCCAAATATACATAATTACAAAGACAAAAGATTCAAATCCTTTGGCCGAAGTGCTCCTCTGTCCAGCAGGCTCTTTCTGCTAAATGGCAGGGCACACCAGCCTCCACCTCCCAGCACTGCTCAATAGCGCAATTATGTCTCTTCTGGAGACACTCTGCAGCCCCGGGGGGAATAAATCAATCAGGGCCTCGGAGGCAAAGACACTGTGGTATCTATTTTGGCTCTTCCCAGGCCTTTTGTTGTTAGTTCCTGTTTCTTAGCTGTGTTCCAATGAGGTGAGTCTGCTGGAGAGCTGGGCTAACAAGAGGTGAGATGTCATTCCATTTGTGTGGTGTAAGCTGTGCGTAATATCACGCCCACTGTAGCTGGGGCCCGCACAAGAGGTCCAAATAACAGCAGTGTTCAAGGTAGAACAAGTGACAGAAGAGTTTGCGGTGTTATACACACACAGAGGACATCATAATACAACAAGGAGATGAGCATAAATACTGAAAATGAAGGCTATACCTCTTTGTTGACTTCTGTGTTTTATCACTTCGAAGCGAAATTCAGATATTGGTAAAAAGAGACATAGAGATGAAAACTGAGGCATATACAAAAATGAAGAATACTGAGTTTAGACAACACAGAAAAAAGTAAAGCCGGGCAGAGTGGCACAAGCCTGTAGCCTCAGTTACTTGGGAAGCTGAGGTGGGGGGGGACTTCTTGAACCCATGAGTTCAAGACCAGCCTAAGTAACACAGCAAAATCACATCTAAAAAAAAAAAAAAAAAAGGCAGAGTTGTGACAATTTACCTACGCTAACACTCAAGCTGTCTCTAACATCTAAACACAAAATTCTTAAGATGAGTTAACAGTAGTAGGAAAGGGAACAAGCCAAAAGTCACATGTTCTGAGAACTATTCTAGCTATTAAAAGACCAGCCATGGCAGTGGGCCCCAAAGTTCTTTTCCCAAAGATCTTTTTAACTCACCTGTTCTTTGTTCTCTCTCCCTAGTGTCTCCCCAAAGTTGCCATACAATTCTGTTTTAGTTACTTTTCTAGAGTCAATGGTTTGCAAGAGAGCAGATTTAATACAGGACATTTACAAATTACAATATCGTCACACACAAGCCAGATGCAGGAAGAATGCAGAACATCTATCTATGCACTGGAGACCCGAAAGATCCAATCAAGGGCTGGGAGCCCACAGCACTATCCTTTGTACATCCATGTCTGCACTAAATGGCTGAAGAAATCTGTACTGGAGCCAGGACACAATGCTCACAGCAGAGATGAAGACCAGAGTTCCGTGGAGAAAACAGCAGCCATCCCCAAAGGCAGCAAGGCCCCGAGCTCCTTCTGCGAAAACAACAGCCAAAGAGAGAGAACTAGCCACAACAGAGCTTCTCCTGAGAAACAGCTGGCCCCCATCTTCTGCTCCCGTTCTTGTTTATATTGTGTTAGCAACAATCCTCAGGTGGATCTTCTGT
The DNA here is from genome assembly GCA_004026905.1 of Hystrix cristata. NCBI lineage: Eukaryota > Metazoa > Chordata > Mammalia > Rodentia > Hystricidae > Hystrix > Hystrix cristata. The sequence continues at coordinate 21,376 of PVJO010008827.1, forward strand.
GCCCAGAACCACGATAACTCATTTCAGCTGGGCATTTCTGCTCACATTGACCACAATAAGTCCACCACAAATTTTTTTACATAAATGCTCTGAAGTAGTTTGGACTCACATGACAGAAATTACATGGACCCTTCCGCCCTGCATATCCTCAACACTATTCTTTCTCACCCAATCCCCACCTACAGGCACTCTTTTGCCTGACACATCAAAACTCATTTGCTTCTATTTTCTTTGAATCCTGGTGGCCTGTATAATCCCTGAGCCATAAGAAGGACTCTTCTCAACCGCAGAAAACCTGCGATGTGACGTATCGGCACTGGGTGACATGGAGCATACCTCTCCTCTAAACTCTAAAGACAAACAGGCTGAGCTTTGATTTTCTTTTCCTAAAAGCACTCTTCAAGGGTCTCAATGAACAGGAGAAGCAAATTAAATATCCGAAAGAAAGCTTTCTTTACACTGGGAAAGAGAAATTTAATTTACAGTCACCATGGGTTACTAAGGATAGAGAAATGATCAAACTTCTAATTTCCAGTGTCACAAAACTCCCATCTTTCTTCTACACTTCTAGGAGCTGAAGGAGAAAAGAAGATATTGTTACTCTCCCCTAGAAAGGGTAGAAATGATCCTAGCTCTTTTTCGTAACAATCTAAAGCTTCTAAATGCCTCAATCACCCTGGTTCAACCTGCTCTGCTCCCACTCCTCACGGTGTGGCAATGATCTGGCCACGGAAGCTGTACATCAAGTCATCCACTCATCACCGGGACTAGAAAAATGCTCGGCCCTGCACACTTTGAGCTCTATCTGTAAATCAATACATTTCAGTCTCCACTACAGACTGTTTTCTCTTCCCACTAGTCATTTATCAAAGGAGAATAAATGAAACAAGGAACTAAGTACCCGAGAAATGTTCCAAGCAAGCATTTCAAGAAAACAATAAAATGTTCTATTTCAAAACATATTAACATCTAACCTGCCACCATTTACTTCACTGTCCCTTCCTCTAAACTACCAGAAAGGATGTCAATGTGGCCCTAATTCATCAAATATGTCCACGCTTGGCTGACCATTATTTTCAAGCAAGTGAAGGTTTATTAGAGAGTAAAATATGTCCAGCTAACTTTCTTTCTCAACTTCAGAAAAGCAAATGAACATGGATTTAGCCTAGAAGAACAATGGCTATAGCAGGAATATATGAACTGTGATCAGGTGGGCAAAGGGCACAGGATCTAAAATCCAAAGGCCAAGTTCCGGCCAGAGCCAAGCAGAGACTAAAGAGCCGGAAGCCCTGGCCTGACCATTCCTTCTCAGCAGTGTTGATGACGCCAATCAAGCAGATGGGGACTCTCACATAAGACTCAGAACAGGCCACACTGCCTCCAAATGTCTGCTTATTCCTGTCGGAACATCTGCTGCTTTCTCTTCGGCCAGCATGCTTTTGTTTCTAGAACTGGCCCCCTCCACCTGGTGGTGTGACAAATGCTAAGGTTTCCTCTTTTCCTGGTAGGGTGTGATTACACCTGGAGGTACAATCTTGACTCAGCCAGACCAAACACAGCTTTTCCTAGAACTTTTGTTAGTGACGTCACCCAAAAAGGGCTCTTTTGTTTTCTAGGAGTATAGCTACTTGAAATATTTAAAATGACATTGCCATCACAGAAAGTCTGTCTGTGCGTGATGCTAGGCCAGAATAAAGTGCACAACAGCACAAGACATGGCAGGGAAGAGAGCTCATGACACCCTGAGAACACACGGAGGTAGCTAGATCCAAAGCCAGCTTCACGGCCTGGGACTTCCGGCTAAGGAAGCAATCAACTACAGGCTTTGCCTCAGCTGGTTTGAGTTCACTTTCCATTGCTCACACTAAGAGTCTTAAATAATTTCATTTTCATACATTTTCTCCTACTTTGCTCTGTCTTTGGAAAAGAACCTTGTCTGTGTGGTCCCTTCCATAGTGGACTGACCCCACCCCATCCATCTTGGCCCCTCTTCACCTTCTCCATCTGCTGTCTCTTCCCCCTTGTAACATCTATCCTCTCTCATCACTGCTTTGGGTCCCTCTGCAAGCTCTCTCTCTCTCTCCTGTTGACCAAAACTGGTTCTCCCCTTACCAGACTCCAATCACAGAGAGGGACATTTTGAAAAATAATTTTAATCACAAAGTTTGAATTCAGCACTCTTTCACTTAACATTATCTCATAAATTTGTCTACATGACTAGATTTTCTTCATCTCCATTATTTGAATGTCCATATAATGTCCTGGGTCAAGTTAATTTATGATGATTTAATTTATTCACTCCTCTAATATGGACATTTACCTAATTTATAATGTAAATACCAGAAAGGCCATTTCTGTACATATAACCTTTCTATCTTCTAAATTAATTCCTTTGGGCAAATTCTCAGAAGTTGAATAAATACTGAGTTTAGTCACCAAAAATTTTTTTCCTAATAGGTGTAAAGTGATAGCCCATTATATGTTTAGGTTTTACCTGGTTACTAGTAACGATGATTCTTCTTAATATATTTGTTTGCTGCTTGTATTTTCTCTTACATGAAATCTGTATTCTTAGTTTAGTTTCTGAAGTTTGGTTACGGCACTCTTAAATATTTGCATGAATTCTTTATAAGATAACTCTACAACATTAATCTTTGAAAACTTGTATTCTCATGGGTTTGTTTAGGTTTATGCTGTTAGATTTTCTTACTATTATTCAATTTGTGTATATGGTCTTCTATTCCATCAATCTTTAAAAATCAATTATTCTAAAATTTTTGGTTTTACCCTTACATTAGAATATATACCATCTAAAAAAAAAAGAATATATACCATCTAATGGCAACACAAACTAGCATGACTTCCCTGGAGGACCATTTAGTACTGTGCATTACATTTGTACATAAATTTTTTTTTTAAATACAGACCATGTATCTCGAAAGTTGTGATTCTAAGGAATGTGCACAAAAGAAGTTATTTGCAAAGGGTGCAAGAACATTCATCATCGTATTGCTTTCAACCCCAAATATTAGATTAACATGAACACCAATCAGTAGGGATAATTAAGTAACTGACAGTGTATCCATGATGCATACAGAAAGATATCCATCATACAGTATTAAGTTTAAAACACGGACAGCCAAACAGTATGCATACTGTATGCCCATTTTTGCTAAATACACGTGGCACATACACATTTGTAAAAATGATTCTCCAATAAATTAATCTAATATTAATTATCTGTGTTTCTGGAGTTGCTAGAATTACTGGGTACTTTCTTTTTTATATTGTGTGTTTGTCTTGTTTCTTTTGAAACAAGCCTATGTTACTTGTCATATGACAAATGAAACAATATGATCATTTCTACCTAGAGAAACAAAAAAGACAGCTTCCATCCCTCAAAAATTGAGATAATATTTTGCATAGTGTGGACTGGTTTTTAAAGAACACTATTATTTACTTTTTTAAATTGCTTGCTCCTTATTAATAATGTACCAATAATACCAAAAAAATGAATTCCTAAAGACACAATCTTCCTTACTAGATGTCCTTGATCTTAATAAGTTTCCTGAAAACATTTGACAGGAAAATACATGCTTTGGTGCTCACAGCATTTCTTTTGTTCTATTTTATATTTTTCTCTTGACTGGAATTAATGATAATATTTCTTTCTAATCATAAATGAAACAGAGTAAGAAACAGGAAAACACATCTTTATTTCCTCCAATAGCTGGACTGATTCTTCTGAAGTGGTCACCAAACAGCCATTTAACCCCAGTTTCCCTCCTCTCCACATGCACTTCGGTTGGCTCATTCCTACTAATTCTTCCTCCCTTCTCCTCCTAAGTCCCCAGGTTATTAACTTTTCTAACAGTTCGTATTTTTCAAGTGGTCCTACTATCCTAAAGCCACAGTAGAGCTGTCTTTTAAAAGAAAAAACACACATTTTAGATGTAAAAATTCATAAATCTGATAAAATCCAAACAGTAACACACTTAGTTCTGTTGCTCAGTGTGAGGGAAAAACCATACTCTTTAACCTCTAGGGGATAACATCATCATCTTCCATTTCAGAAAGAAATCTGAATACAACAACATGTACTTTAGCTTGATACTACTGGAATATAATTTAATCACTGCCAGTTGTAAAGAACAAATGAGAACCGCTGACTACAGAGGAAGGGAAAAGATGATGCCCTGACCTAGGGAGGGGGTGAGAGGCCCCCACAATGACCGAGCACGGAGGCTTGTCAGTGGGGAGCCGCCTCTCCTGATGCTAGAGGAACCAGCTTTTGCTGAACTGGTATGAATGTAGCAGTGCTGGCTCGCTGTCGCAATGCACAGTATCTGCAAACTGACCTCTCCTTTTCAAGGTGCTGATCAGTTACACGGAGCCACCCACACCCCCGCCAGGGCTCTGCAGAACAACCACATCTGGACAGTGGCGAGACTGACAACAGGAAGGAAGGCAGCAGAGGGCAGCCTGTGATAGCTCATCCTACAGTACAGAGGGACTGCATGCACAATCCATTTCCATTTCAAAGGGTCCCCACTGCCCACAGAATGTGCGTCTAATGACTTCTTCCAGGCCTGTGTGAGCCTGAGTTTTTTTAAAACCCTTCTCAGTGTTTTATTTTATGCATTACTTCTCATACCTCAATCAAACTGGACTCTCTTTGCCACATAGGCTGGTACTGAAACTGATCCTTTATCTCAGGAGTCTCTCCCTGTCTCTCTCAAATCTATAGTGACCCCTATTTCCCTATTTCGAGACTAAGATCAAAAGTGGTTTCCTCTCGAATACCCATATTCTCAACAGTTAGCATACACTTACCATATCCTGAGTACTTTCACGTATTATTTTGCTTATCTTTCCAACAGCTCTGTAATAATGGCGCAGCCATTCTCTCCATTCTGAAGACCAGGCAAGTAACTTGTCCAAGGTCACAGTGCAGTGAAGAGCTCAATTTAGAATCCAGAGCGCGCACCTTTAACTATGCAGCTAACTCCTCCTTACTGACATTTATCCCCAGGTGCTTTGGACTGTTCATTATCTGATTATAAGGTATTGGTTCGAAAGATTTGGGCCATAGAAAATAAAATCCAATTTTATGACAGAATTTACTAGCTCATATTAGAATTCCCCCTGAAGGTCAGATCCCATGCTGCTTAAGTCAGTAAATCAAATGACAAACTCCTCAAGGAATCGCTCTTCCATCTTTCTCCTGCAGCAACCTGGTGTGTCAGCTAGGTGGGCTAACGGTTGCAAATTGGGTGCAGTGGCTCCAGAGACACCTCTTCACGTGCCAATGTTCAGAGGCTGAACTTTGAAAGCTCCCATTAACAGGTAATTCTTTTGTTCCACACTTAAGGTTTTCTTTCTGTCAAGGGTGAGCAACATATAATTCGGTGCCTTTCTTACCCCTACAAAGGGGGTATGATTTAGCTAACATTGTTATTTAAAAGGATAACTAGGTGTGCTTGGCACAATCAATCTTCCTCTTCTAGGGAATGAAGCTATCAACCAAAACCATAAGTTTTCCTCCACTTCTTCAAACAGTAATTCTTGTCTGCATACCCTTCTGTATAAGCAAATAGCCCCCTTGAAGCTGTCTGCAAATGTCTACGTTCGCCCAATTCTGCGGGTCAGAGCTAGCAATCCACTTGGCTAAAGGCACTAAAACTGTAACTTCCATACACATCTCATCAGCCACAACGAGATCCTACACCCACACACCACACCGGTAGCAACCAGTCCCTGGCAAGGGAATGTAAACGTCCTGATGAAGCCCACAGGATTTACACAAGCTATAAAGGAAGCGATGAGGACTAGGTACAAACATCAGGTTTCTGCCAGCAGAGTAAAGGAGGAAGAGGTTGTCGGGCAGGCAGCCTTGGGCCTCCTGCTCCACTCCCCAGCTACAACTAGCGTCTTACTGACCTTGATCTCCTCCACAGATGCAAGCACAGGTCTAGCTCATGGAAGCTATCAATCTCTTTGGAATGGATCCAATGTTTTTGGATCACCACTTCTGCCCCACATACCCAGAGCAACATGAGAGGGACAGGCTTCTTCCAGCCACCAATTTAGGCTCCTTATATTCCTGATGTCTCATTCCTTGGGCCAAGTTCCTCCTAGGGAAAATCAATACAGGAAGTGCACCAAGGAATAAGTATCTATTTCTGTTAATAATTCTCCCCTGCTCGCTATTACTAAACCATTTCAAGAATGTAAAGTACAAAGAACAACAAGATCTGCAGTCCAGTGTGGACACTCTCCCATCGTGCACCCTCCCACACTCACTCAAGTTCCCTTTGGAGAAAAGGAATGACATAAATTTAATAAATACCCAATCTCAGGGGCTGTCAGGAAAGTGCTCACAGGTTATGACCCAAACTCAAAGGCCTCCTGGGTACTAACAATAAATTGTTTCTTACATCAAGAGCATTTCCCTCTCCTTCTTCCTTTAATCACTTTATAAATGCCAGGACCCTTAAAAAAAAATCATTGTTAAAACAGCTTAGCTGGGACACCAGAAGCAACACCCTTATTTTACATAAAACTGCTCGGCGATTTTTTAAAACGTTATTTTGTGCCAATTTTATATTTAAACGTCCCTCCTGTCACAGACCCAAAATACCCCCATATGAAATTTTTAAAGCCAACTTTTCTTTAGACATTTATAATTCAAATTCCAAGAAAACATAAGCTGGCTTAACTCAACTGTCATTTGATATTCATACATTATCTTTCCCTTAGTAAGCAAAGAACTTGGAAAAGTAAGTAAATTATAATAAGATAATACCATAGGTTGTCATAAATAAGTGACAAATCTACTCCAGAGAATTCATACATATGAATATATAAATGTGCTGTGTATAAACATGTATATGTATATATTTTGAGTCATATACAGAGAAATGGGAAAAAAATAGAACAAAGTATTAGGTTTAAAGTAATTTTGAGCAGAAACAGCACAAACGTTAAAAAAAAATGGGGGGATGTATGACCTGACCAGAAAATTGAGAAATATGATCACACACAGCATCGTCTAGGCAAATAAATATGACTGCCAAGCTCAGTTGCATCTTCTAAATTCAAAACAAAGCCTAAGAAATGCGTTTGTTAACTTAAAACATCTGTTCGTACCGCAAGAATAGGGGTAACAATGAAAAAGCATATGGATTATTTATCATATAAAACACAAAACCTCCTGTATTGTTCCTCTCCCTCAATTATTCTAAGAAGATACAAATTCCCAAAAAGGAAAGCAGAACATTTAACAATGATAGATAACGGAAGAGACGCCAGCAAGGAAAAAGGGATCATTCGAGTTATTTCCTGGTCAGATCTCACGACCTGGCACCCAAAAGGGTACAGCGGCTCCCTTACAAGACGGGCACACTCTCTAAGGGCCTCCTTAGGCAGAAACACACTTTAATCTTTAATCTTCATAGTGACAACCCAGATTAGAGCCACCAATGGAAAAGCGATCACTATCTTCTTCTCAATTTTATTTGTCTATTCTCAACTTGAATACCTCTACTGAAAGGAAGCTCATTACCTCTCTAAATTTATGACAGCACCTAGTAATGTGTTGCCAAAAAAAAAAAGTGTTACCACAAAATATGTAAATTTTAAAAAAATGTAAATTTTAACAAAGAATCTTTCTTCTATTCCAGAAAACATACTGAACAATATGGACACAATAGCATTTTAGGAGAAATGACCTCAAAACTGTTCAAATTATATAAGTAAGCAGTAAACAGAGATACTGTACATAACAAATTTCTTGCTTCCTTTCCCACAATTGCCAAAAACCCTAGAGTAAGTTTTCAGCTGGGACAATAACATCCGTGAAAGTTTATTTAAAGTTTGAGTCCTAGAGGCATTAAGAATTTTAAATCTCTGAAGTTATACTGTCCCTTATAGTAGCCACTAGCCACTAGCCACAGGTGGCTATTCAAATTTAAATGTTCACTGGAATTAAACCAAGTTTAAAATTCAGTTCCTCGATGCCACCAGCCACAGTTCAGGTGCACTCTGTAACCATGGCGACCACACTGGACCACACAGTTATCAGGCATCTCCCCCATCACTGCACTGCCTAAGGCATCACGGACGGATCGAATCTGACTTTCTCAATTCACAGATTTAAAAACTGAGGCTAGGTTCATTCAGATGACCTAGTCCCTAAGTAGTAATTACAGAACTAGGACCAAGGTCACTGGGTCTCTACCACTGAGTCATTTCCACTCTGACATCTTGCTGCCATCTAAACAAGGCGAGTGCTTATTCTTTGCCAGTTCCAGCTCTGGGGTTTGCTGCAAGCAAGTTCTTGGTCTTCACAGTGACTCGGGGAGGAGGGGATAATCCCCACTGTACAGATGAGGAATCGGCCCCACTGCAGGAAGTGTCCCACACGAGACCACAGCAGCTGTGTCTGTGTTGTGGTACCAGGATTCAAACTCCACACCTGGACGTTTTTGCTGAGGTGTGTTATATACAGCAAACACTCTACACTTTCATTATCCTTGAAAATTTTTCTTTCAATTTTGCTAAAATCTGGTGTTTCCTGATTCGCTTTGTCAGCATAGGTCAGTGAAAGTATCCCAAGTAGAAATCTCCCACCACTTAACTCTTTTGGTCTAGGGAAGCTGAAGAGTTTTGTCCACCTTTATCAATCATACCTGCTTTCTGACCACAACAGCTCTGGGCTAGTGGGCTGAGCACTGGGCTAAGCGCTTTGTGCGGATCTCCTTTTACCTTCACAACAGTTCTGTGGAGAAAATCGCTCATCTCCATTTCGCAGATGAAAACATTGAGGTGAAGAGTCAAACCATCCATCCCCGGGAAGGGTTTAATAAAGAAGCGTTTGCTTGTTGGTGACGCAAGACAGAAGGACAGATAATTTCTTTTTATTTAGCATAGATGGAAAAGAGCACAAGATATGCGAAAGCTCTGAAATAAAAAACTTATTTTCCTTCTCACACTGGATAACCCTGCTACGGTTGGGCCTATTAACTGCTGCCCTGGGATGGGTCCCCTAAGATGGTCACACTGTCTTCCACAAGGGCTGCCGTGGTAGTCTTGAGCGTCTGAAAGTGCATGCATATTGTGGAGCAAGAAACACACCCAGAAAATAGATTACTTAATAGGTTCTCATGGTATTTTTGGTCCCTTCTAGCCATTTCTGACCTGACCAATAGACAGAAGAGAAAGAGAAGACAGCATTAAAGAAAGGAGGGGGGAGACAGCTGAAGCTAGTACATAACTGAGAGATGGCCACATGCAGCTTGTGACCGTGTCATCCCAGAATGTCACTCACTGCAAGTCACAGAGCTGCCGAAGTTGGAAAACACAACACACTGAGGGACACACACACACACACACACTCTCATATACAGCATACAATATCACATTTTTGCTAAGATACAGTGATGCTCTATTCGCTTCTCGGGTCATGTGAATTTAATGCGTGTGCGCCAGTGCAGGAGACCTCGGCTCAGTGGGAGGGGGTTAGCCGGGGACAGCTGGCTCTCGCTGGAGGTCAGGGACGAGACTGGCAGGGACAACTGCGTGGCAGGTGCAGCAGGAGAAGGGTGGGCATACAGGGCTGAAGGTGAAATAAGCTGGCTGTGCTCAGAGACAACAAGCAGCTAGCCTGGCTGGAGGAAGAGAACGGCTTTAGGGTCAGGACCAGGGCTGAATCCTCTCTTCCAACAGCACTTCCTGATTATGGATGGGTGATTTACACTTTCTGAGCCTCAGCGTCCTCATTTGCACAGACAACACCTATTTCTTGGGATTAATGAGAGTATTAAATACTATTAGAGGCTTCATCACTGTCTTTTCCTCTTGTTCTTATTGATTGATAAAGAGGAATTTTGTTACAGCAAAAAAACAGATGCCAGGCATTGCGCCCAAGTATAGCCGCCACGCTGTCTTCTTTATTCTATAAAATCTCGTTGGTGGAGGCTTTATATGTCCCCATTTCACATCCAGGCAATAGAGGTCCCAGAGCTTGTCTGCAGAAAAGGAGGAATAACCCCGACCAGGTCATCAGAAGGCCGGAGCCATGAACGCTCACCATATTTGCAGCTTCCAAGGCGACAAGTGAAGAGACTAAAAAGGTATCGACAAGAGAACTCCTCACAAGACAGGTTGAGAGTTGGCAACTAGGAGCAAGCACCTAAATCCACATCATTCGTTTGATGAGTTTTGTAGAATACTTCTGAGTAAAGCTGACACTGGCCATTTTCAAGCTGGCCAACCCTCCACCTGAGAACTCAACGAACATCAACAATTGTACATCCCTGAATGTGAATGCACGTCCCTGCTCCAGTTTCCTTGTCAGCGAAATGGGGACTCTGAACTACATGCTCTCTGAAGCCACTTCTGGCTCTAAATTGGTGAGTGTGTGAGCACAAATGCTAAGATCTTGGGACAGGGACACCAAACCAGCATGCTCAGCACCATTTCTGGAGTGTGATGCTTTTACAATAGAAACCCTGTCACCCAGGATTGTTTTTTTTGTGTGTGTGTGGTGCCGGGGATCGAACTCAGGCCCTTGTGCTTGCAAGGCAAGCACTCTAATCACTGAGCTAAATCCCCAGCCCCACCCAGGATTGTTTAATCAGGAAACCCTACAACGATAACATTCTCAAACTCTTTAATTCAGAAGACAGACATTCACTGTCCAGTTTGACAGTTAACTGATTGTGTTAATCTGAGTAAGAAACAACCAACTAAATTGGATCAGCAGAGTTCTGAGTGTGGCTGAAAGGGTATGTGCTGAAGACCGAAGACCCACCCTAGTGCAGCTTGTCACCTGAATGGTATAAAGGGGAAACAAAGATGGACGGCTCCTTTTTGCTTCTTCGAAGGAGCTCCAGTCTTCACCTTCACCTTGGATGCTGTCTCCTGGCTTCCAGAGCAGGCCCTTCAGCCTCCTGATACAAACTCGCATGGCACACTACAGTGAGCTCCAGGTCTTTGACTGGATCCTTCAGATCTCCAGCACACAGACAGCCCTTTGCCCTCTTCCACACTCGACTGTGGGTGGCCATTGTAAGCCAGTCTTGTAAATTCTTATATATTTATATATCTTGCATTAAATCTGTTTCTCTAGCAAGCATCGACCGACACACTCATTTCACCGAGGTTGGTGCAATGCCTTTTTCAGTATTAGGCCAGGTAGAGAGAGAGCAGCAAGGAATTATATAATTAAAACTGTGTCCATAATGCATTATCTACATTTCCTATTTCTTTTTGCATGCACGCCACGCAAATGCCCTACCACTGAGTTATATCCCCTAGCCCCATTTCTAATTTTAATGTCCTTAAAATGGAAAGAGAATTTCAGATGATTACAGATAAATCCAAAAGCAGAGTCTCTCTACATTTCCAAGTTTTTCCTCGGTCTTTTATAGCTGTTTCTCCCACACTTAATTTGACAGCAATTTTTTAGTGACTCACCTCTATAGAGTCTTTTTAGAGTACTCAACATAGTTTCCCTAGAAACAAGAATGTTATTTCTTTTTATATTCCCATTTCAGCAGTTTAATTAAACAATAAGTCAGACCTTGTCATTTCTCTTCTCTGGAGCTTCCAGTGACTCACCCACCTTACTGGAGGGACAAGCTGAAGTCTTCCCGAGGTTCAACACTTTGTCCCCTGCCCACACCTCTGACTTTCTCTCCTCCCACCATGCCCCCGACAGTTCACTCTCTCCTGCTACTTGACCTCCAGATATTTCCTCAAATGATCGAGCAAGCTCCTGCTTCAGATTAATGCTCACTGTTCCCCTTGGAATCCTCTTGCCCCAGATATCCACAGGGCAAGCTCTGAGAACTACCTGTTCCAGGTGTTATTTCAAATGTCACCTTTGCGGTGATGCCATCCCTGTCACCCTAGTGAAAGTAGCCACCCTGGCCCCCCACCGAGTCTAGTCTATCCTCACACCACTACACTGTGTTTTTTTTTAATAGCATACCTACCTGACTTTCTATATATTTTACTCATTAGAATTGAGCTTCAGGAGGGCAGGAATTTTTATGTTTGCTAATGCACCCCAGTACGTAGAACAGCAGGTCATTAGTTGCAACTCAATAAATAAACATTTAATAATAATCTTTGATACTGTAATAAATGTATTCTCTCTCTGATCGAACTGCAAAAGTACCATATTAAGTACCCCAGGCTGGAGGATGGTTAAGAACAAAGAGCCTTGGAAGGCAATGAAGTCACTTGAGCAGTTCTTGAGTATACAGGTGCAGAGGAGACCCCACTAGGTGTGAGCAGCCCCAAGCACGGGCATCAACAGAGCGGAACGAGGCCATCTGTTACACACAAGCCGGGAGAGCTGTCTCTCCTTTTCATCTGATCCAACTCAAATGCACGAGAACACACAGCAAAGTCAAGTATGGCAGATAAACTAGCTACTTTTCTTCAGCTAGAGATGGAACAGAAAGAAGACGGGTTGTTTTGTTCTGGCCCGCCCTTCAATAGTCAGTGACATTTAGTAAAGTTCTGCATCTCTCTCTCCCATCTGTAGGGGTTCTCCACTAAAAAGGGAGAGGCCATAAAATTCATGGCAGCCTGATTCACTGGTCTATTATAAGCAACAGAAGAATTAACAGTTCCAAGAACGTATTGAAAAACCACGAAGCACTCTATACCATAAGCAGTTCTCTTTTGAGTTAACACAGATGACTGATTTGTCTCTAATATTTACTCCCACTCCCTAAAATTGATGATATACAGTACTTTGATTTTAAAATTATTCTTAAAATGTGTTAAAGAATGAATAGAAAGAAATATCTGGTTTTAAGGGGATGGATGGAGAAAAAGAAGGAAAATAGTTTCTTCCTGATTCTTTAAGAGAAAAATATCAAGAAGGAACACTAGTATATAAAGATCAGATTTAAGAATATTACCACAAATGTCTACTCTTATTCAGACTCTTGGAGAGTTCCAATATTCCTCATGTATTTCAACACCACAAGGATAATCCAAGACGACTTATTAATACCACCCACACATGTCAATAGCAGGTTGTGATGTAAATGAGCAAACCATTTCCAACTATCTCAGTTGTTTTATTATAGCCTTTATTAAATCAAAATAAAAAAACTGGTGAAGAATGACTTGTCACACCATTTATTAGAGTTGATGGAGTGTAGACGGTCTTTTCAATAAGGCTTTAACACACTGTTATGCACCATCGTACATTATTAATGAAAAGAAATGCATGAAACTTGCCTCAGCTTTTCCCCCAAGTCATCCTGACATTAAATTCAAGATCGATTCTCCCCTCTATGGTAGAGGGTGAGAGACAAAATGTTAATTTACCAAAACTTAAGTTTATAATCCTAAGCAACAATTGGGAATCTTCCCTATCCTGCTGAATTTAATAATAATACTTTTTTTGGAGAGGGGATCAAAAGAGGAAGCAACTGCAACAGGAATATAAACAAATTGTGCCCTAGTTTATATCTGACAAGAGGATGGGAATCTAATTTTCTCTGAATGAAAGAACACAAAGGATGGCCACAGAATGCAAATTGTGTGCTGGGTATATGAACTTCTCTTCCAATACCTGAGTACCCGAATGGAACTAATTTACTCTAGAAAAGGTATTAAGTCATTGAGGCTGATTGCACCAGGATGAGGGATAATCCTCAAACTGTAATGGAAAATAAACATATTTTACAATGATAGGATCGCCTCATTCACTCAATAATTTCAATCAAGCATTTTACATTCAAAAGAAAAAAACCAAATATATTAAGAATGACCTACCGGCAACAAGGCACCCTGATAGACACAAGCACCTGTGGGGAAAAACAAAACAAGAATTAAAAGTGATGCATAATAAACCAACAAGGCACCGCCCCAGCAGGTTCCCTGCTAAAACTGCATCCCCACACAGCAGCAGCAGCTAAGTGCTTTTTCCAAAATCTTAAAAAGCTCGAGCATTCTTCCCCAGGGGAAATAACCCTGTACACCAAAACAGTATTTCCTAGACACACATGAGGGAAGGCATCATTAAAACTTATTATTTAAATTTTAAAATAAATGCATTTATAATGGCACGCTATAAATACATATTTTCCTCTGTGGTGTGTCAGGAAAGCCTCCATAATCCAGTCCCAATTTACTGATCCAAGCGACTCTCCTACTCTGTGCTTCTACTAATTCTCCAGTCCAACTCAAGAGCCAAGCTAGAGTTTTTCAGGTCTAAGTGCTTTTTGTTCATTTCTTACAGGGGATGCATTTGGTCTATTTAAAGACCTTGAACTTGATCCTTTGTCCTTCATGAAATTCTTCCAATGCACAGGATTATGTTCTTCCTCCTTTGAGCTCATAGCACTTTGGGCCTAAATCATTCATTTGTGAATTCACACTTGTGTACTTTGTTATAGCCTCCTTGCTGAGTAGGTGGAAATGTTGCATCTACCCCACTACACTATGTAGATTCTCTCAGGAAAGGGCAAGCTTCTTCCTCTTTGTATTCCCCACGTCTTCACATAGCAGGCATTCACTCGGGTATCTGGTTAACACTAAATATGACCTATTTCCTACCTTTAACACAGACTAAGTCTTTTCCGTGTGTGTGTGCGCGCGCGTGTGTGTAGAACGAACCCAGAGTTTTCACACTGAGCTACACCCAGCCCTTTTATTACTTTTTGAGTCAGGGTCTCACTAAGTACCTAAGTTGCTCAGACTGGGCTCAAAATTGGGATTCCTCCTGCCTCAGCCTCCCAGGGCGCTGGGATTACAGGCATGCACCACCACACCTGGCTAGATTAAGCCATTTATTAGAAAACAGTTTAACTTGTAGTTATTTGAGAAGAACTCTTCTGCTGAGCTCATGACCTCCAATACTTTTTCCACTGCATTTTTTTCTGGTGGGCTGCTTATGAAGTGATACATCTTTATATTTCCAGTCATTAGGCACACACACACACACACAAAAATGATCTGTTTCCAAATGGAAAAGAAGGCTGAATTTGACTGGATAATTTATATATTTTGCATAATTAGCATATCATACAACAAATCTTTAAGACTTCTATTTTAAAACAACAAGAAATTGCAATCCTAATTTTAAAAAAATACGTCTCCGTTCTTCACCAATTGCTACTTTGATTTCACCTAGATATGGGTGTGCAGTGCGCTACCACCTCCTCTCAAGGAGGGACTCCCAACCTGGCTGAGACCGCGCATGCGCAGTACAATAGAAGCGCATCCTGACAATGGGCCACAGCTGGTTTCCAAGGAGGGAAGGACATATTTTGTTTACTACGGTGCTTGCTTCCAACAGATCCATGGGCAAATGAACTAAAGTGACTTTGATGTCCTTGACATTCAAATAAGAATAACTTGAGATAAAGCCTTGAGGGAGAATTCTCCTTAATTGACTTATTTTTTCCTTAAGAAATTTTGTTCCAAAGACAGTATTTTACTCTCCAATATGTCATTAAAAAAAGGATATGTGTGTAGACATAAAATAATCATATATATCTCAAATCAATATATATATATCAATGCAATTCACTTTCCGAATTACTGAAATGGAAATTTAATTAGTTCTAATGTTTAAAAATTATAATTAGATCATCATCACTTAGGTATACTTTAAGAAAACCTATTTTTCAGACCACTAATCTTTTAATGGCTAAACCACGAAAAATCTTTGCCCCACATTAATCTGACATAGAATTTTATTCATTTATCATGTACAATGTGGTGTTTTCCATGCATAATCTCTAGAATAAATAAAATTTAACTTTTTTAAAAAATTTAATATTTACCATTCAGAATAAGACTCTCCTCAGATATGGCTACGTGCTGTGTGATGATGAAGATGCTTTCTGAGAAACGCATCGTTAGGCAATTTCACTGTTGTGCAAGCGTCACACTGCCACCAACCGAGAGGCCTCTGACATCACTAGGCAATACAGTCTCTGGACCAAGGTTCTATATTTGGCTGGTTGTTGACCAAAATACCATATCAAATGGCTGGGTGACCAAACGCAGTACATAACTAATTTTAGTTCTCCACAGTGTTACCTTGCAAAGTTAATATCTTTTCAAAGTGCCCAAAGAAATCAGGCACCTGAAGAGGTAACCAGAGAGATAAACATGTCAAACTCCATTCTGGAAGTTGAGATGGACATTATAAAGTCTCCTTGCAACAGCAAAACATAAGAGGCTGGAGATTTAGCTTAGTGGTTAGAGCTCTTGCCTAGCAAGCACAGGCCCTGAGTTTGATTCCCAGCACCAAAAAAAAAACCTCAAAAAACAGCAAAGCAGAAAGCCTCATGGACAGTGGCATTGTATCCATATGTGGTTAAACCAAACATCTGCTACAAACTCAAGCCAAAGAGGGTGTAGCTGCTGATAAATTCT
Organism: Hystrix cristata; assembly: GCA_004026905.1. Lineage (NCBI taxonomy): Eukaryota > Metazoa > Chordata > Mammalia > Rodentia > Hystricidae > Hystrix > Hystrix cristata. Next base: position 37,792 of record PVJO010008827.1, read on the forward strand.
ATTATTAGGAAAAGGAAATAACTCAATTTGGGTTGCTCTATGATGTTCAATTCCAAAAGAACTAAGCTTTCCCCTCTGAGGGCTTTCCTAAACCAGAACACTTCTACCCGGGAGGCAGCTGCACAAACAAGCCTCCATTAACACGCTTTCCAAAACCTCATTTCTACTCTCCGGAGAGAATAAAGCATTCCAGTGTGATGCCCAGTGCCATCAAACGTTTATCACCACCCAAAGCCTGATGCAGTCGTCCAGAGCAAGCATATTTCTCGTACACCATGGCAGGCTGCACACCCACCAGCAGATGCAGTCGGAGTTTGCTGGTATTGGGTGCTGGTTGCAGCTTCTGGCTCACAATAAGGGCAGAGGTTTCTTCACTAATCCATCAATTCACATTGTACGGCAAACAAAGCTATTCCCTCCACTCACACCAGAACAACCGCAGGTCTACAGAAGGTTTACGTTTATGGCTTTGGTTGAACTTTAAAGGAAACTCCATCTCAGTGTTCATTTTTTTTCTTTCTCTGACATTGCTGGAGTTTGAACCCACAGCCTCGTGGATGCTGGGCTAATGCTCTACCACCGAGATACATCTCAGGCCCTCAAGGTGAATTCTGAGAGACGGTAGCCATCTAGAAAGGAGAAACTAAGGAAAATAAGGGACAACAAGAGTTTTCAAACCAAGAACATTGCCAGTCTGAGGGCATGGAACATAGCTGAAGTGTCAGCTAATTTAGGTCCTATACCCCATGGCCTGTGAGAAAGCGGGTGCAGCTCTGTAGGGTAAAACAGCTGCACCCAGTGCCAAGAAGGGAGCCAAGGTCCTGAGCTCTGGCTGCTCTTCTTCCGGCATGCTGGATTCACTTCTTACACATCATATCGGCAAAATGTTTTGGTGTAAAATTGAGACAAGCAGATGTCTCTTTTGAAGCCATTTTGCAGATTATAACATACTCCTTTATGAGACACCTGTAAAAATGTTAGTATTTTCAGGGAAATCTTGAGGTATAATTTGTACCAGTACTTATGTCCTATTCTCTATAGAAACTGTACCTGGTAAACTGAGGGAATTAGAGAAGTTAAATCCGAGAGCCACAAAATGTCAGCCCCAGCAGTTGAAAGGAATAGTGACAAATAGAACCATTAAGATTTGAAGAGATTTGGAGAGCAGGGTATCACAAAAACACAACTCATTAGGAACAAGCAGCCACAAGTTGGCATTTAAATGTTGAGGCTTTGTGTTGTGTTATAATTCAGCATATGACTGTGTACACTGTGGAACAGTTAAAAATAGAATCGTTTCCGGACTGACAGGACAGCTCTGTCAAGATTACTATCGACTAGGATTCAGATCGATTAACAGAGTAGTTAAAATGAAAATGAGCTGTTTCTGGACTGTTAAGAATTTGGCATGAAGCTGCAACTTTGCCGTGTGGTCGTCCCCTCCCCTCTTCTGGGCCACGTGGGAGAGTATTTTACAGCTACCTGTGTCTGAGCAAAACTGAGTGGCACGGACACCCACATCCCTAACAGGGAGAATGGATGACAGTGTCCTCACTGGAGGACGTCCACGGGGAGGGTAATACTCAGAACCCAAACCCCAGAGGGGAACGGAAACACGGCATATTAGAAACAAGAGCTGGTGGCAATCCAGCACCTCTTTATTTTTACTAGTAAGAAATTTAAAAAGCCAAAACTGCACGGCTGCAATCAGTATTAATCATTTGAAATCAGTAACATTTCAATATTGGGAAAGCCAACAAGGACTAAACACTCTCACATCTCTACTGCTAGGTTATATATATACATATATATATACATAAAATATATATATTTGGGGGGTATGCAAACTAGGCAAGTAGGACAAGTTTTTTGTTTTGTTTATTTGTTTTTGATGTCTGTACCCCCCACCAGGCATGGTGCCCAGACACATAAGTCCTCAAGAAAGGTTTGTTGAATGAAAGATGGAGAGAGAGGCTACTTTTCTTGGCCAACTTCTTCTCTTTAATATTCAGCTTTAAGCTTTGAGTGCCTCACCAGCAAAGAGCAGAACCAAAAATGCTGACCTGCCTATAAATAAAATGCACTGTCTATAAAGTGATCCTTTCCGGTGTAAACTGCTAATGGCATTGATAGGAAAAGCCTGGGAGATTGTGGGATTGGCTACAATCACGGGACACTGACTAGAGCGCAATTATCTCAGCCTCCAATCTAACGATCTTTCACTCTCCCGAGTCTATCTAGTTAACCTCATAGGACTGTGCAGTCAACACAACTCATGGTGGGTGTTTCCACAAAATGCCATCAAGTTTCTCTGATTCAGAAAACAGCTACAGAAGTTTCCCTGTAACTTCTTGATTTTATTAAGTCCTCAAATCATCGTAGTTTATCAGTTTGGCAATGTAGAGCAATGTAAAATAATAAGGTCAACAATTTGCTTATAAAATTCATTTTTCTTTTGATAATTAAAACTTTGAGCCTGAAAGTTGCGACTGATCAGAAATAAGGTAGCAAATGATGATTTCTTTTTTTTTTCTGTGCTTCATGATAAGCGGAAGTATTTCACAGCTATCACCTAGGCAACTTCTTCATTTGAAAACTGACAGAATAACACCCAAAGAAGTTAAATAGCTCGTTCAAAGTCCATCAATTAATCGTGGAGGCTAGTCTAATAGTTAAGTTTACTACTACTAGTAGGAGCTAGTCTACTAGTTAAATTTGATTCTAAGGAATGTGATTTGGTAATACTTGTTCATCCAACCAATATTTTTGAGGGCGTACTACAAATAACTAGGAGATACAAGCATAACTAGGAACTAGACGTTACGGTTTGGATCTGAAATGTCTCCCCATGGCCCACGTGTCTGAGGGGTGGGCTCACGAGGGTGTTGCACTTGTGGGTCGATTCATCCAGGGATGAACTCAGCGGCTAAGTGTGCTGTTGGGAGGTGAGGCCTGGTCAGAAGAGGCACTGGGGTGTGACCTGGAAGAGTGTATCTTCCTCCGTCACCCCTCCCTTCACTCTCTGCTTCCTGGTCACCATGATGTGAGCAGCTTTCCTCCGAGAGAGCCTTCCAGCACACCCTTCCTGCCTTGGAGCCAGCCACTTACAGACTGGAAACATGAGCCACAATAAACCTGTGCTCCTTGAATTTGTTGGTGTTCTGACACCAGCAAATTGTGCTTCAGTGACGAGGCAAGTGACTAAGGCATCATCCTAATTCCTCGGTAAGTACACAGCAAAGTCGGGGAAGATGCATCTATTTCAGTTGTAATTGGGGAAGTTATTAATGGGGGTACTAGAAACATGCATGACGTAGTCTCTGAGCACTGAGAAGAAAATAACAAATTCTTCCACAAACTGCAGGGCAAAAGCGTCAGAGTATGTCTCATCAAGAGAAACACACACGAATGTTCCTTTTCCAATTTTAAAAATCATTCCTTAGGTTAATAATAAAAACTTGAGGAACCCTCTAAGATTCCTATTCGTTCTATCATTGACCTCAGTGCTCTTAGTTTTAAAAGAACAAAACCAAAGGTATCATCAGATGAGAACTGATATTTTGTCTATGGGACCCATATCATTTACTTAAATTAAGATAAAACACATAAAGTGCCGAACATACTGCCAGGCAGATAATATTAGGGGTGATCAAAAAATACGGTGAATGTTTAAATTTCTCACGCCCCCCAAAAAGGTCAAATTGTCATTAATTAATCCCCATCAAATTACTCCCCTCGGGTTCCAACACACTTATCCCATTGTTCTTGCCACTTTCCAAAGCAGTTCTGGAAGTCCTCTTTTGTGTCTTTACAAGGGTTACTCAAACATACAGTAAATGTTAATGCCAAGTGCTAGACAACACAAAGTTTTGTGTTGTGAAAACATTATGGCGTATTCTCATCCGCCCGATTCACTGGATCAACACTGTGTGACTTCTGGCTCTTCCCAACATCAAAATGGCCTTGAAAGACAAACATACTGAATTGACTCAGAACACCGAGGCAGCCATTTGGACTGTGCAACTAAAGATACTCATGAAAGGAGACTTCCAGAACGGCTTCAGAAAGTGGCGAGAACGATGGAACAAGTGTGTCAAGGGGGTGGAGGGTGGGGAGGATTCATGGCCATGTGACTTTTACTGTAAAACTTCTTTTTGTTTAAACACACTTTTTTTAATCACACCTCATCTGTGCTCAGTAAATGTCAAAATTCATTCATTATTAGATAAACAGCATACTAACTTGAATGGTAACTCTCAGACATCTAGCAATGTAGAAGCAATCCAATTTTTAAAACTACAGAATGCTTAAGGGTGGGCTGAGAGATCTGCGCAGATTCTTTGAAGGAGTATCACTAACCTCACGCACCCCACCAAAAGACTCTGACAGATCTTAAACTCTGCCCACTGCATTGACCAATCTTTCAAAGAGTGCACCCTGTAGGCGCTTAGTAATACTGGCTTTTGTCATTTCAAGGGACTTGCTTCCAAGAAACTGAATCATTCCAACTGCCCCCTAGTGAGCCATCCAGGAATATAAGCATGTTTTCTGGGGTAAGATTCTAAACAAGAAATTGCCATGAACTGAAATTGTAGTTTGTCTAAGCCCGAAAGCTCAGTTTGGGTGGCCTGTGCCGACTCTCCCATCTGGTTAATTATAATCAAACCTTGCAAGTTTTTTTTTTTCCTTCCTTAAGTACGCATACACGCTCACACACAGGATCAGCATCTCCACAGGTGATACATTGTTCGGAGACGGTGTGCAGGCCCAGGCACGCTTTCCCCGGGGACAGCACGCGCGCTTCGTACTTCCCAGCTGCGTGCGGGAAGCCACAACTTCGCCAGTGGGGAAGGATCCGCGGCCAGGCCACCTTCCCCCTGACCGCGGCGAGTGAAGAAGCGGCGCCGCGCCGGGGCCTGGGAGTCGAGCCGACGTTGGGCTCCGTCCTCCGCGACCTGCGCCGCCCCCTGCCCGCGCCGCGGCGCCGCTTCGCGGCCGAGCAGGTGAACCCTCACCCGCAGCTGGATGAATAATGAATGGAGCGGGAGGGAGGCCGGGAGCCCAGAGCTGAGGATTAAGTCGTCTTTCTCCCGCACCTCGACTCCCTTCCCCCGCTGAAGCTTGGCGGGGCCACTTTCCCGGCTCCTCCGAGCAGGTGCGCGCTCCCGGCGCCCGGCGCCCCCCGCCCTCGGGGGTGGCGCCCCGTGAGCCCCAAACTCTCGGTTTCCTTTCTGATGTCTGTGTTTGGCCGGGCCTAGACTGTGTTCCGTATCATGGCGACAACGCTCCCGCCGTCGCCCTTCTTCCCCCGGCCCCAGCTCCCGGGTTTTACAAGTAGGTTGGAGCCCGGGAGGAAAACCGGGAGGCGGAGGGCGAAGGAAGATAACGAACCCAAACTCTCCGTAACCACTTTTTTCCTGGGGAACACGCAGGCTCGCGCTTCTCAGTGAGGAGATTTCCGTGCCGCTGCCTACGTCCAGAACCCGCTCTGACCAGCTAGTTATAAAGTCTTAACTAGACTTTAGGGGGAGATTCTTGGGGCGAGGCGGGTGGGGGGGCAGGGAGATTTAAGGTGTAGAATTTCACGTTTCACAGGAGCAGACGTATTTTCACCCAGTAAGAGCACTGGCTCGCTCCTCATCCTCGCTCCCAGGAGTTGCTTTTCCTCTGGCGCAGGGGAATGTGGAAAGAAAGGGAAGCCGGTCTCAGGGGTGCCACCTCCCGCGGGCACCCAGCCACCCAGGTGCACTTACGGGACGAGGGAGGCCGTGGCGGGGTGACGATCTTAGTGTAAATCAATCAGGAGTAGCAATCTTCAGGAAAAAAAAAACAAAAACCCGCTCCCTCCCTGAGAAAAAACCCACTCCCTCCCTAAGGCAAAAACTCTCGCCTCCCTCCCCAAACAAAAAAACCCAAAAACTTCCACACGAAGCACAGCACCATAAAACCCGCTGCGCAGTTTAAACTGCACGATCACACACACACACACACACACACACACACACACACACACACACACGGCACCGCTGCTTTACCTTCGGAGTGAAGAGGCAGCATCGCGAATTCCGCCAGCGCTAGGGCCACCCCGAGCCACATTTTGAGGGCATCCATCGCTGCCTGGGCACTCGCGCACGGGAAGCCCAGCCTTCCGCCTCCGAGGATCCGACCTCGGCCGAGCCGCCGGCTTGGGCGCCGCGAGCCGGGGCGCAGCGCGCGGGGACCTCGGGGGGGGCCCACCCCGGGGGTTCAGGGCTCCTGGACCGGGCGGGCGTTCCTCAGCTCTGCAGAACCGCAGGACCGCGCGGGCCGAGCTCCGGAGCAGGGAGCAGGCAAGGCGATCTCCGAGACCAAGTCTCGCCCGGAAAGTTGCGGGTCACCGGCGGCACCGCGCGCTCCCAGGTCCCCGACTGCGCGCAGCCCCTGGCGCGGGGTCCTCGGAGCCGCGCCGTGAAGTTGGCCGGACCCGTTCGGTCCGCACCGCGTCAGCGCAGCGCGTCGCCGGCAAAGAGCCGCCCACACCCACTTCTCGGCCGGCCACCTGGCGCTCCGCAGCCGCGGGCTGGAAACTTCGCGCCGCGCCGCGGCGGCTCCGCGCCTCGCCCGCGCTCTCTGCAGCAGACTGGGGCCGGGAGAGGAGGCGGCGGGGACGCGGCCCGCCCCACCCCACGCCCACCGCGCCCCGCGCACCCCGGAGCGGCTCAGCAGGGCGGAGGAGCAGCCACGGTGTGAGGTGCACCGCGGCAAGCTAGAGGCCGCAAAAAGACGCTCGAACTCAGCGTTCCCCGGGCGAGGGAGCCCGGAAACGCAGCGAAGTCCGCGTCTGGATCCCCGCATTTAAAGGACACACGCTCCGCCTCCCTCGCCTCCCTCCTCTCCCCGTGCCCGGGGTGAAAATGGACCCGGGACTCGGAGCAGAGACTCCGGAGTCACGTGGGTAGGAGAGACGCGGGGAGGGGGGCGGAGGCCCAGAGAGCAACCTGATCCCCTTATTCGTGCGGCTGGAGTTCAGCTTGGCTTTGTCTGGGGCGGGACCCAAGGTGGTCACACCGCGGAGAGAGGGCAGGGGTGGAAGTAGGTGGCGTGGTCCTTGCCCCGGCGCAGCCGAGGGCTCGCGACCTGGGTCCACACCCCTCACTCGGGGAGGAGCCGATTGGGTGACGAGAGGGTGCTGCCCCCCCAACACCGGCCACTCCTGTGAGACCCTCCTTCCTCCTCTGGGACCCTTCTGCGCTTTTACCCGCACCCTGGGAGGAAGCTGGTGGCGCGTCCTAGGCGGAACCTCCCGCCGTGGACGCACCTTTACCTCCGAGACACGACGCTGGAGTGGACACCACGCGGTCTGGGCGCGGTGGGTCCAGCTGCGCCCCCAAATGCCAAAGACCGGACATGCACTTGCAAAGCGGAGACCTTGATTCCCATCCAGGACTGACAGCAGCTATTTTTATAGAACCAATAAAAATAGCTGGGCCAGGCTTAATCATTTTATAAGATGGGAAAGGTTGTGTCAGAGAGACGCTGGCTGGGTTCTGAATGGGCCAGCAAAGAGATGCCCTTGTTCCCTCAGCTGAGCGGAGACGGGCCGGACTGTCAGAGTAGGGTTCATAGTAGCCTTGACCGCCAGAAGATTGTAGGAGTCCCAGCTGTATCCTGTTTTCACGACCACCATAAAGCAGACCCATGTTGTAAAGCACGTGGATGGCACAAGGCACGTGGAAAGATTTGCTTTTCGGACTAAATTGAAACTGCCAGGTCCCTGTAAGTATTACCATTTAGCCAGGACGGACAGGAACCCTCTGGCAACCTGGCTATAATTCTGGAGTGTTTGGAAGGCCCAGGAATCGTGCAAATGGCCCTCAGTCTCCCCACTGGGCTTGGTGATCTTAGGGACAGAGACTTTATCATCTCTGTACCTCAAGCACAGGTAGAGGCTTTGTAGTATCTGTTGAGAGAATGGACTGAACTGAAAGAAAGTCCCTCCGAGCAGCAGCCATACACATCAGGCTGGGCTGGGGCCTTAACTCACTCCCAAATAAGGGCCCTTCTCCTTTCTTAGAAAGTAGACATTTTCTCAGGCCCAGTGTAAAGTCTATGCAAACTCAGCTTGGGACACACACTGACAAGCAGATTGCCACCCCTGGCCCCTTCCCACGTAGGAGTTTCGTAGCCACCACTGACTAGGAGTAACTTATAACAGTTTATTCTCACCAGAATCCACACTTTGGTATTATTTATAAAAACTCACACAATTATGGCACCCAGAAGGGACTCGATAAGACATCTGCTATATTTCAGAAATGTAAATGGGCCACTTTTTTAAAAGGAAGAGATTCAAGAAGGAAGGAAGGAGGGAGAATAGCATTACCAAGCTACCCTGAATTCAACATGTGCTGTGCTTACTGGACACACCTATAACATTCCCTCCTCTGCCTCCCGCCCACCGCAGGACATGCTGACATCGGTCCTCCCTCTGCAGCAGTTAGGCAAGAGGACAGTAGGCCCAAAGAATCCCTGCCCCAAGATCACTTGGATGACCCAAAGTCTAAATTTGGCCATACCTATGGTCACTGAAACTGAAATGTTCAAAAAACAAGAAATTGCATTAACATAATTTGGTATAAGCATTTTTATGGATAGGAAAGTGTGACTGTTAATCACAGCAGGTCAATGTGAGTGGATCAAGGAAGGCCTAGAAGTAGCAGATTAATGAAGCACAGTTCTGGGCATGTCTGTGAGTGACTGACATCTAGGCTGGCAAGCGGAAGAGGAAAGACCCACCCAGGATGTGGGTGGCACCGACCACTAGGCTTATAGCCTGGAAGAGCTAAAAAGGGAAAGAAGAAGGAAATGTCATCATTTTTGGAAGGCTGTCAGTCTTCACCATCATCTTTGGACGTCAGTCTCCAGTTTCTTCACCTCCAGTGAAGACGTTCACTGGTGACTCTAAAGTGAGTTTGACTAGTGCTGCGTCCTTGATCCCTCTTGTTCTGTGGCTTCCATCGTCTTGAGCTGAGCAGCTGCAGGATCAGCCTGCAGATGGCCACTGTGGATTCTTCCGCTTCTGATGCAACACGCAGCCATTGTGGACTCTCCAGCCTCTGAGCCTGTAAGCCTGCCTAATGAATCCCCTTGCATAATTAGACATACATTTTCTACTGATTCCATTCCTCTGGAAAACCCTGACTAACACAGTACGTTTTCATAAATAGCTTATCTCTATAAGTTAACCTCTACAAATGGGTGCTCCATTCAAACAACCAATGCTTCTTCCAACAGGGAGCTGCAGTTCTTTACCCAGACATGTTCGAGTCTCTATTCTCGGTCCTCTTTCCTCATATGTGCAGATTCTGCAACTTCAGTTACTGTGTCCCACAGTATCTCCCCAAATCAGCCCTGCCTGATCTCTTCACATGTACTTGGTGTTGTTGTTGTCCCTATTGGGGGATTTATTTATAGACTTCTCTGCAAATGATAATGATGACAGTGAACAGATATTGAATACCTTGTGCCTAACACTATACACTTTCTCACATAATCCTTCAGTAACTCTGGGAGATAGACACTATTATTATTTGCATTGTCCAGTAAAATAACTGATGTTCAGTAAGTTAAATTTTCCAAAGTCAGGCAACAAATACATGATAGCACATTAATAGAAGGCAACTGATGAAGGGGCAAGGGCACCACTGGTAATCCCAGCCCTTGGGAGGTTGAGGGGTTGAGGCAGGAGAATCACAAGTCTGAGGCCATTCTGGACTACAGACTGAAGCTCTGGCTCAAAATAGATAGATAGATAGATAGATAGATAGATAGATAGATAGATAGATAGCAACTCTAGTTACTATAATAGGCAAAACCCCAAATTACAGTATCTTAACACAAGTTTATTCTTCAGTCATATCCTAGCCCCTGGGTATTGATCGCCACTGCACATTGGCCTCTGGGCATTGTGACTCTTTTTATACCTAGGTCATCATGAAACTTGAGATCTCTACTACTTCAGCATTGGGGTGATAAAGGAGGCAATGCAACCCATAAGGGCCTTAGCTTTTCTCATAGTCCAGTGAGAAGAATGAGTCATCTGGCCTTACCCTGCTACAAGGGAGGGCAGGACACATCCGGGAATGTGTGGATACTTAGTTAGCTCTACTGCTTCAACACAAAGTCCATGCTCTTGTTTTACCTGTTCTTGGCTACAACATCAACCAAACTCCAGCTGGATGTTTCTTGCTAGCATTCAGGCTTTGATGACTTTTGCTACATTGTTCTACTGCTTCTCTAGTCCATCTTTACTTCGTTTTACTTCCCTTCCACTTTACTCTTTTCCTTTTTCCCTCCCATCTGCTCCTCTTCGAGTTGTGTCTTCTTTCTGTGTAACCTCACTCTGCGTACAGAATCTTCTATCACCTGTCTCACAGATGTGCCTTCTCCAACCGTCTTGAAATTTGACTGCATTTTTCTGGCTTGTCAGTTTCGGCTGTGACAATATTTGTTGCTTTGGGGGGCTTCAAATAGTTATGTTTTAAAAAAAGAATATTCAAATAATGTACAAATATAAAATGATAGGCTCTGCTATAATGTAACTTCTCCACAAGGATAACATTGCAAGCATGTACATTCAAATATTTTTGTCTGCTTAACAAAAGATAGTTCTTGTTGCAAAGTTCGGGTTATAGTTTAGATGATATTTTGTAATGTGAATTTTTCTCCAAATTATTCCTTTGTAAGCCAAATCATATTGATCAAACTCAGTGTTTTTAAGAACTATGTGAGTTTACATTACATGGAGAGGGCCTTATGTATTTTGCCAATCCCCATTTGAAGACATAGGTTTTTTCTTTTTTGCCATTATTAATAAACCTACACGTGCTTATGAAAGTCCTTGGTATGTATATCACCCAGTTCATTTTGTTACATACCATTTAATCTTTGCGAATCTCAAGAGGTAAAATAGCTCTTTGCTCAATATCATTTATTAGCTGTGTCCTTGAGCATATTAACCCCCCTGAGGCTCAATCTCCCTGTTTATTAAATGCATATTATAATAGTGTCTACCTTACAAGACTGTTGTTTGCATTAAATAAGATAAAAGTACTCACTCAAGTTACACATTGAATGTGTTAGCCATACAATGTGTATCTTACAAATTTGCACTTTTTTGCTCATTAGTGAGATGTAACACCTTTTCTTATATAATTGCATTCCTTTGCAATTATCCGAATGGCTGTTTATATATCCCTTTCTATGTATAATACTCAGAGTTCTTCATATAGTCAGCATATTAATTCTTTTCTATAAATTTAGATAATATTTTACAGAAAGGAATTAAAGATGTGCTGTTTATTTTTGCGGGAAATAAGTTTCCTCGGCAGTGTTGCTGGAAACACATGCATGATTAAAACCAAGAAAAAAAAAGTCTATATACCTAGGACATTTTCCCCTGGAATTAAGTAAGCAAACATTTTTAAAATGTGTTTCTTTGTTTTATTTTCCTCACTGAGGGAAGGTCCAAACACTTGCACACTGGTCCAATCAAAGCATTGTCTCAGGCTGACATCTGTTCGCATTGGTTGCTGCCCTGGCCTTATCTGTTCTGAGACACTTTTAGTATCACCCCTGTTCCCATCATGGCCATGTAGCAAAAAGCCAAGCATCAGAGGTCGCAAAAAATGCCAGTGGTCACAGCAGCCAATAAAGGAAAAGCAGATAGATCATCTCGACACATTTAATCAGTTGCTTTCCTGTGCAGATTAGACTGCTTTTGGTTTTTAAATAAACTCCTACAAGCTTGCACTTTGCTATGATACACTTTCAGACTTTTTAAACTTTACTAGTCATTCTCTATATAACCAATTATCTTCTAATCAAGTGGAGAACACCCTGAATAACCTATGAACCTGATCACTACTGGTGATGAAAGCAAGATAGTTATGGCAATAACAAAAATATCAGGATACAAAATCATCATTTAAAAAATCAATACTCTTTTAACACACAAGTAATGAACAAGCTGAGGGAAAAAAATTCTGTTCACAATAGCTTTCAAAAACATTAAAATGCATATAAATCAACCTAACCAAGTAGGTAAAAGACCTCTGAAATGAAAATTACATAACACCAAAGAAAGAAATTGAAGAAAACACTAGAAGACGGAAAGACCCCCATATTCATGGATTGGCAGAATTAATATTGTTAAAATGGCCACATTACCAAAAAGAACCTACACATTCCACGCAACTCTCATCAAATTCCAAAGACATTCTTTACAAAGCTATAAAAAATACTAAAATTCAAATGGAAACATAAAAGATCCAGAATCGCCAAAGCAATCCTAAGCAAAAACAGCAAGTCTGGAGCCATCACAATACCTGACTTCAAATTATATTACAAAGTCATAATAACAAAAGCAGCATGGTACTGACACAAAAATAGACATATAGGCCAATGGGGTAGAATAGAGGGCACAGAAATAAAACCACACAACTACAGCTATCTAATTCTGGACAAAGGAGCCAAAACCATGCCTCTTTAACAAACGGTACAGGAGAATTGGATAACCACTTGTATAACATTGAAACTCGATCTCTGTTTTTCAGTCTGTACAAAAGACAACTCAAAATTGATCAAAGACCCAGTTATAAGACCTGAAACTTTGGAACTGCTAGATAAAAACACAGGGGAAATGTATGAAGTCATAAGCACAGGCAAAAGCCTGTTTGTTTGAAACCAGGACTTTTGCACTGAGCTACATCCCCAGCCCCTCTCCCCTCTTATTGAGTGGGGGGGGGGGTGGAGAGAGACAGAGAAATAAAGAGAGAGATGGAGGGAGAGTCTTGCTAAGTGTTAGGTTGCCAAGTGACTCAGGGTGAGCTCAAAATTTTGGTGCTCCTGCCTCGGCCTCCCAGACTGCTGGGATTACAGTATGTGCCAACAAACCCAGCTCCAGCTAAGACTTTGTGAATAGGACTTCAATAGCACAGAAAATAACAGCAATAATCAACAAGTGGGACTAAAAAGTTTCTGCATAGTAATGGAAACCAACAGAATAAAGAGACAGCCTACAGAATATAAGAAAAGACTTGCCAGCTACTCTTCCAACACAGGATTATTATTAGAATTTATTAAGAATTCAAAGTGTATACACACACACACACACGCAAAAACACCATCATATAGCTCTGTCAATAAATGGACAAATGACTAGACCAGTGATGGCAAACCTTACAGAGCTTTCAATGATAGCAAACAGGACACTGCAGCACACATGCTGTAGGTTCTCCACCACTGGAATAGACACTTCTCAAAAGAAGAGGTACTATTAAGTACATGAAAAAATATTTGACATATTTAGTCATCAGGGAAATGCAAATCAAAACTATGCTGAAATTCCATCTCATCCCTGTCAGAAAAGCTATCATCAAGAATAAAAAGCAAAAATGAAAATAATGTTAGAGAGGGCTCAGGGGGAGGGTAACCCTTCTACATTGCTAGTGGGAATGTAAATTAGTACAGCCACTATGGAAATCAGTATGATGTTCCTCAAAATACTAAAACTAGAACTACCATGTGATGCAGCTATACAATTCCTTGATACACACCGAAAGAATTAAAGTGAGTGTACTACAGGGATACCTACTGTGGAGATTAAACTTAATTGTCAATTTGATTGCCTTGGGAGCTGCCTAGGAGGTGGCAAAGCACATTTCTGGGTGTGTCTGGGTGGGTTACAGAAACATAACCTTGGGTACTATACCTGGTCACTGGCCCCTGCTCTTCACCAGTGTTCCCCTGTTCTGATTTCTGGTTGCCATGAACTGAGGAGCTCTCATATGCCATGCCACACTCTTCTGCCATGATGTTTCTGCCTTGGATCCTGCCAGCCATGAACTGCATCCCCTGAAACTATGAGCCAAATTAAACCACTCCTCCTTTAAATCGTGGATGTTGGGTACTGTGTCCCAGGGACAGGAAAGATGAAGAATACAGAAAGTTGTTACCAGGAGTGGTGTCATTCTTGTAACTACCTGACCATGTGGTTTAGAAGCTTTTGAAAATGGTTCACGGGAGGAGTTTGGAAAGGCCTGGAAATGTGGGTTACATAACCCCTAGAGCAGTCTGCTATAAGCAGTCTGATGGGTAATTCTGGTCAGAGCTCAGAAGACCCAAATGCTGACACTACATGTCAGTCTCAGTAGGCAGTGAGGACTCCATTTGCATTTGGATTAGAGATTATGTGTGTTACACTGTGGCAGAAAATTTGTCTACATTTTGCCCATGTTCTGAGACTTAAGAAGACTGAGATTAAGGGTGGTGAGCTACTTAATCTGGCACAGGAAATTTCCAGGGAGCCCAATATTCAGACTGTGGCACAGATGCAGATGGTTTCTTTAGCCAGGTTTACAATGGATGACCAAAATACATGGTAAAAGTTTAAATTATTTTTAAAACTTTTTAAATTATTACAGTAAAAGACTGTAATTGCAAGTATTCTCCTCTAAGCACTTCCTCTCACATCAAATACACTTATTGTATTCTCACCACTTCCTGAAGCAGTTTTTGCAAGTCCTAATTAGTATCTTTATAAGGTGTGATCAAAAATACAGTGCCTGCTCCTACCAAGTGCCATCCGAACAGAAAGACAGGTTCATGAGATAGTATGGCGTGTCCTCATCCACATTCACTCTTTGTGACTTCTGGCACTTTTCCCAAAGTCAAAACAACCATGAAAGGTAAGTGTTGTGAATTAATTCAGGACATCGAGGCAGTCACAATGCTGCAACTAAAGACACTCAGGAAAGAAGACTTCCAGAAAAGCTTCAGAAAGAGGCAAGAATAATAGGACAAAAAGAATGATGGGATAAGTGTGTTTGGAGTGAGGAGGATTATTGTGATAGAGAGTAATGGCAATGTATCTTTTAATGTAATGAAATTTTAATTTAATTATTCACAGTATTTTTTTCACATCATATAGAGTGAGAATTTGGGGCACAAAGCAGAGCAGAAAAATTTGAAAAATTTAAATGTTTGCCCAAAGGAACAATGCATAAAGTTGGGGCCAAAGGAAATGTAGTTGCTGAAGAAATTTGTGCCATTAGAAAGAAACCAAGTACATCACACAGGGATGAGAATAAAAATGCTTTAAGGGCATCTTAGAAATGTGCAAGACCCCATCCATTCAATGTTGAAGGGTACAAAAATGACAATCTTTCATTTGAGAAAAGAGAGACCCTGGACCCCCTGCTAAAGAAGAATATTTTAGGGAATTAGTCCCCAGGATTCACTTTACTTTGCTTATCCATCCAGGCATTCAGAGGACACTGTAGCCATGGCCCAAAAGTGCCTCACTACTGCTCCCAGTGACCTTGATATTCTACATGTAATGCTGGTTGTGCAGGCAGGCAGAATGTCACAGCTGTGAAGTGAAGGAGGTTTCCAAAGGAAAGCCTGGAAGAAAAGATATAAGCATAGGGATATCACCAAATGTCCTGGGTGATAGACATGGAGCTATGGGATTTAATGCATTTACCCTGCTAGGTTTCTGTCTTGTTTTAGATTATCTTTCCTTTTTGTGCCACTATTCCTCTATTACAGAATGGAAATGTTTACTATGTGCCATTGTATCCTGCAAATATGTAACTTTAAAAGAAAATATTTTTACTGGAGTTTAGAGCTAAGAGTTTGCCTTGTGTCTCAGAGGAGACTCTGGACTTTGACTTTTGGTCCATGCTACAATTGGTGGAAATTTGAAGGCTCTTTGAGATGGACTGAATGCATTAGATGACTCAAAAGGTATAAAAAATTTATTCACTGAAATCATAGCAGAAAATTTCCAAATCTAGGGAAAGAATTTAATATTCATGTATGAAAGGCATACAGAACTGCAAAGACCAGGAAAAGACCCTCTCCATGACACATAATAATCAAAATTCTAGAAATTTAATAAAAGGAGAAAATACTAAACGCTGTTATGGAAAAACAGCAAGTAACCAGTAAAGCCAAACTGATCAGAATGACAGTGGATTTCTCAGCACAAATTTTAAAGGGTAGGAGAGATTAGAGTAACATTTCTCAAGCCCTAAAAGAAAACCATTGTCAACTCAGATTCCTATGTCCTGAAAAGTTAGCCTATAAAATTGATGGAGAAGTAAAGATTTTCCATAACAAAAAAATCCTAAATAAATACATGACCACTAAACAAGCACTGCAGAAAGTACTTAAAGGAATCCTTGACAGAGAAAAGGAGGCCACCAATACTGAAAAGTCCAAATGAAAGTATGCATCTAACTGAGGGAGTAGTGAAACAAAAGAAAAAAAAAAGGAATCAGAACTGGAAAAATAATTAATTTCCCAGTTAAAAGACATAGACTGGCAGATTGCATTAACAAATTCCCCAAAATCCAACCATATGTTGCCTGCTAGAGACACACCTCATCCAAAAGGAAGCACATAGACTGAAAATGAGTGGACAGAATACAATACCCCACGCAAATGGAACCCAAAAGCAAGCAAGGGTAGCTATTTTATTTCCAAACAGAGTTGGTTTCGAGCTAAAATTGAACAGAAGAGATAAAGACAGCACTACATGATACTAAAGGCAATAATTCAACAGGAAAAAATAAGTTTTAAATATATATTCACTGGTTGGGGATTTAGCTCAAGTGGTAGAGTCCAACCCTCAGCACACACACACACACACACAAAAAAACCCAAAAACAAAGAACAAACAAACAAAAAAAAAAACCTGGATGTTAGTACATCTGATTGCATATAACAAAAACTACTTGGCATATGGAGATGAGTGCACACTAATATAACTACAGTGGGTGATTTCAATATCCTCTTCTCACAAGTAGATAGATCAAAAACACAAAAAAATCAACAAAGAACTATCAGAGTTAAACCATACCACTGAACAAATAGTTATCACAGATAGATGCAGAGTATCTCATACAACAAAAACAGGATATACATTTTCTCAACAGCACACAGAACTTTTTCCAAAATAGACCATGTGTAGACCTTAAAACATGCTTAACTAAATACAAAAGCACTAAGATGATCCTTTGCATAGCACTGAATTATAGCAGAATAAACTAGAAGTCAACAGCAAAAGAAACAACAGAAACTATGCAAACACATGGTGATTAAATAATACATCATTGACTAATCAAAAGATCACAGAAGAAATTAAAAATATTCTAGAATCAAATGACAATGGAAGCACAACATACTAAAATCTATGGAACACAATGAAAGCAGTCCTAAAAGAGAAGTACACAGCTGTGAATGCACACATTGAGAGAATAGAGCAATCCCAAATGAATAACCTAATGATGCATCTCAAAGGCTTAGAAAAAACAGCAATCCAAACCCAAAACTAGTAGAAAGAAAGAAATCATGAAGAGCACAGAATAAATGAATAAAATCAAGACTAAAAAAAAAGAAAACAAGGGAACAATGAATCGAAGAGTTGTTTCTTTGAGAGGATAAACAAGATTGATAAGCCCTGAGACAAACTTACCAAAGTAAGGAAATGAAAAACCCCTATCAATGCAATTAGAAATGAAAAAGATGAAATCACAGAAGACAGCACTGAAATCCATATGATTATAAGAAACTACTTCAAAAAGTTATATTTCAATGGAGAACCTAAAAGAAATGGAGAAATTCCTAGACACATATGAATTACCAAAATTGAACTAAGAAGATATAAAAATCTGAATAAATAGAGACAGTAATAAATAGAAACAGTAACCAAAACTGTACCAACTAAGATAAGCACCAGATTGGATGGAATCCTCACAGAATTCTACCAGAACCTCAAGGAATATCTAGCACTAATACTCCTGAAACTCTTCAAAAATATTAGAAGGGAGGGAGAACTGCCAAACTTATTCCTGGAAGGCGGAATTACCCTGACACCAAAATGAGACAAGAATTTAACAAAAAAGAAAACTACGGGTCAATTTCTTTAATGTACATAGATACAAAAATCCTCAAGAAGATACTGGCAAACAGAATGAAACAAATAATTTTTAAAAATCATATATCATGAACAAATAAGTTTCATCACAGAGATGTAAAGATGGCTCACCATATGTGTATCAATGAAAATACACATAAATAGAAACAAGGACAAAAATCATATGATCATTGTAATAGATGCAAACAAAGCCTTTGACAAAATCCAGCATCCAATAATGATTAAAAAAAAACCTTGATTAAAATAGGTATAGCAGGACCTTATCTCAAACTGATAAAAACCATTTATGACAAACCCACTCCCAACATCATACTAAATGGAGAAAAACTGAAAGCATTTTCTCTAAAATCAGAAACAAAACAAGGGTGTCCATTCTTACCACTCATCTACAACACAGTACTTGAAACATTAGCCAGAGCAATCTGACAAAAGAAAAAATAAAGGCAACTCGAATATGACAGGAAGAAGTCAAATGATCCTTATCTGCAGATGACATGATCCTTTACACAGAAGACCCAAAAAACTCCACCAGAATACTCTTAGATCTACTAAACAAATTCAGCAAAGTAGCAGGATACAAAATCAACACATAAAAATCAATAGAGTTCCTGTACACCAACAATGAAGCCACCAAGAAAGAAATCATGAAAACAACCACATTTACAATAGCTTATCTGACTTGCCCTTCTCCTACAGTGAAGAGTAGATTTAACATCCACACAAGTTAGGATGACTAATTTGTTGTCCAAACCAAAATGCTTTTGAACAACAGAGAATGCTGTTAACAATTACATTAGGATATCAAAAACACAAATAAGGACTCCCCTGAACATGGGGGAGGTAGCTGACTGGAAATTTAGTAGCAAGAGAACAGTGGAATGCAATGGATATTGGAGACACAACCACAACGATCATTCCAAAGCATGTTTTTAGTTGCACACCTACAAGAAAATAAAGAACTCACGAGGTACTAATTACCAAATACAGTAAACTGTCCATGAAAGGAAACTCAGCAGAATGTAAAGCTTGCTCCTGAAGCCAGCCTGATTTCAAGGTATGCTTTCCAAAGTAACACAACAAGAAATCAACATTAGCGAATGCGACTCTCCTGTTGTGTCCTGGATACCCCACCCTCCATTAAGAAGCTTAAATACCTTAGAGCACAAATAACAACATCCACCACATTCCATATCCTCAGAAGCAAACATGAGACTTTGAGATTATTTTCACAGCAATCCAACCCAGGAAACAGAGTCTGTTTTATCTCACTGAGCCCAGCTAGTAATACCTGGGATACAATCTGAGTTCCAGTACCGGCTGGTTGACTGACTTCAGATAAATCACTAATAGATCTTCTAAGTCTTCATCTGTAAAATGAAGATAATAACATTTTCGATCTACTTGTCATCATACTGAGGTGTTTTGAAGCCCAACTGAAGAAAGGGGAACATTAAAAGCACTTTATAAGTGTAAACCGCTATTCGTAAGAAATTTTAGCTAAGCCAGGCATTTTTATGTGCAAGGCGGTTTTAAGGGTATGAATAATCACCCTGTTGTAATTGGATATGTAAATGCTCCCAGAGGTCAATTTCAGCCAGCTATTCAGATCAATCAAAAATGATGATGATGGTGTTGATGATGACAATGATATTTCTTTAACCAGCCATGAGAGGCAGGAAGTAAAGATAGACGATCTCAGACCTTGACTCATGCAAGAAGACTAAGTATCCCTTGGTTGCTTTACTTTTTTAAGGATTTTCAGTGAGGGCACAAAGCTGTAACTCTTACAGTCAAGGTGTGTCTGGTATGTTTGCTCACATGAATTCATTAGCTTTTAATTTTGCTGTTTTTTTCTCTTTTATTCTGTGAAAGTCTAGTAACAGCTAAGTTGCATTAAATGGGGCTTTTGGAGCCCCTGGAGTGATTCAATCTTAAAACGATCGTGGACTTTGAAGTGACAGGGAAAACCTGGCCCTGGGTTCTCCTGGGAGTTGCCCGGCAGACAGGCAGTCCTGAACCTGCTGTCATTTGTGGGAGGCTATAAAGTTGAGAAATATTCCCCTGTGGGTGCAAGACAAAAAGAAGGTGGGAGAGTAGACAGTGAAGAGCCGTGACCCTGTGTCCCTTCGTGTCTTGTTTAGTATAAAAAGTATACAGAATTTGAAAGTGAGTGCCTGGGAGATGGCAGGGATGTTTCTGTCTCCAGAGCTGGCTCCTTTTACCAACTTCTACATCCTCCCTCGGCCTCTGCCAGGCTCACCAAAGCATCCATCATGAATGGGAATGAGCAATGCATCGAATGTGGCAGCAGTATTGAAAATTTAGCTTGCAGTGAAGCGAGGCCAAAGCTTTCTATATAATGTGAAGATAAATGCTTCTTAATTCACGAGGATAGTTCTCTAGACAGAGGTGAGCCCACTCAAATGAGTAAAGGCCGAGAAGTGTAAAATGCAGTTAGTTTCACAGATACCTAAGGAAAATAAATCTGATGGACATGTGTATCTCTAGGGTCTAGGATGGTTGGAATATATTGTTTTGGGGGGCTCTCTCCTCCATGGTTTTTCTCATATTTCTTTGGAATAAAGGAAGGCAATTGTTTTTATCCACAACTGTACTTATAAATCCTCTTATGGCCCGAAGATATTAAAAGACTTAGCAAAGCTTTGAATTGGACAGTTGTTTATATGGTGGTACTTTATACAACTACCAAAAATAACGTCCATTATTTTCATTTCCAATATAAAATGGGGGAGGGTCTTGGGGATTTAGCTCAGGGGTAGAGCGCTTGGCTAGCAAGCACAAGGCCCTGAGTTTGATCCCTAGCACCCCCTCCCAAAAGATATATATAAACGGGGGATCTCATAAACGGCCCCCTACATCAGTCAAAAATAAAATAACACTGAGGGACAGACACATCAATTCATACTATTTAAAATATAAAGCACCCCACCAAAAGCTACAAAAAAAAATGATCTCAAAGATGTAGCAAATAGAATAGTGGTGACCAGAGTCTATGAAGTGTAGCAGGGAAAGGGGGATAGAGAGAATGACAGACAAGAAGAGTAAGTTCCGGTGTTGTACGGTATAGCACGGTGACTACAGTTCATAGTAAATTATTGTACATTTCAAAATAGGTAGGAGAGGACTTTGAACGTTCCTAACACAAAGAAATGATAAATGTTTGCAGTGACGGATATGATAATTACCTGACTTGATCATTATGCATTGTATGCTGGTATTAAAATATTACAATGTAACCGTTACATATGTACAGTTATGGTGTATCAATTAAAAACACATTTTAAAAAAGCACTCTGCCCAGGAATGCCCCCTAACTTGAACAGTTGTGGGGGTCCCTAGCTAGCCTGCCTGCCAATGCAGTGTCCATGGCTGAGACACAGTACCTGACCCCCACAAGTTAAAGGAGGAAGATTTATTTTGGCTACAGTTTGTAGAGGTTTCAGTCCAGAGTTGCCTGGCTCCAAGGCAGGACGGTACGGCCCAGCAGCATGGCAAAGGAGACAGTTCGCAGCTGGCAGTGGGAAGGAGAGAGAGAGAGAGATCAGGAGATGCAGAAGAGAGGAGAGGGAGAGGGAGAAGGAGAGGGAGGGGGAGAGGGAGAGGGGAGGGAGAGAAGAAGAGACAGACCCAGGCCACATCTACAGTGCCTCACTTCCTCTGACCAGACCCGCCTCCTATCAGCAAGTCAGCAATAACCCCCCTTATCCAATCATCCACCAAAAGCCCCACCTGTGGGTGCACGAGACTTCGGGAGACATTTCAGATATAAACCGTAACAGGGCCTATGAGATCATAAGGAAACCTGCCTATGTGCATTCACCTGTAGATCTCCTTACCTGACCCTCCTCTGGCATCCCCAGGAACATACCCATCCAGGGAAGATGCAATTACAGTTTCCTACAGCTGAAGAAATGCATGTCGGCCACCGTTCTGATCCACCTGGTCCTTTCCTAAACAGGAACAGACGACCGTAACTGAAACACATTTAAGGACTATCGCTTGAAATAAAAACGTAAAGACGAACAAACTAACTGATCTCAGAGTAAAAACAAAGGAAAAAGTTTTTTTTGCAAGAACAAGGAAATTTTTGGAAAAGATTGAATTCGTATCTTCAGAGTTATTTGAAGGGCAACGTTTCTGTAAAGTAAGCACTGACTAGTAGGATTAAAAAAAATAAACAACCACAAATGTGTTTTTCTCACTGGAAGAAACAGAGAAAACATAGGGAAGTAAATTAAAAAGAAAAAACAGTAATAATTCATGCTGAAAAGAGAGGTCGTGAGCACAACCAGCGTTCCAGCTGACTGCAGAATGAGCGGTGAAGGTGGAGCAGCCCTGGAGAGGGGGAAGGAAACAGAGAAAGTGGCCGGCTTAGGAGTAGCGTCCTGTGGGGACAGTTTGTGCACGGCCGGCCGGTTTGAGTAGTTTCTGTACAGCATCATTTACAGAGCTGAAAGGCTCTAAGGCCAGGCATCCACAGAGACGCCGATCGCTCTAGCCGAAACTGAAATGAAGTGTATTGATTTTGCAACCACCCTAACAGACCCGACTCTGAGTTGAACAGATGCCCCAACACAGGAAATCCTCCAGTTCTGCCGTGCTGCGCACTCTCAGGAAGAGCTGCACCCCGGGGTTAAACTGCCCCTTTAGCAACACTGCAACAGCAGGCTCAGCCCGACCCCCACACATACCCCACACGCACTCCAGCACTCCAGCCAAAGCAAGCCGCCGGGCAGACCAGCATGGCAAGTTCCCACTGCTGGCTCACCAGAAAAATTTCTCTAAAACTCCATTTCTTATCCATCCAACACCAAGTGAAAGATTCTAGCAGCTTGACTTACACAGGTAGTGTTATGGGAGGCTAAAAAGGGAGCCTGGGTTATTTTTTAAAATGGGTTCAGTAGCTTGAACAAGGAAAACCAGGAAGAAGAACCAGGGCAGCCATCTCCAACTGAGGGTTAACATTACAGAGAAGACAATTTGAGAAAATATGAAAATTAATGGCACACGAGAGAATGATGGTTACCGAAATCTGAAAACCAAAAATATTTATTTGAACAAAATTTAAACCATAGAAGTCAAATTCGAAATTTGATTAGAGGAACACCAAATAAAGCGTACTTCTGTAACCAACATTTAAATTGTAAAAGATCAAATAGAGAAGTTATGTGACAATGAAGCCAAAAGATACTAGAATAAATATTCTTCTTTTCTGGTTGAAATATGCTAGGTGTAACTAATTTTTTAAATGACATACATTTTGACAAAACTGGAAAAAAACTATGAAACACATAAGTTTCCAGACACACACACACACACACACACACACACACACACACACTAACCTACACAGGAAAGAAAATAACAATGGATTTCTCATCTACAACTCTAAAAAAACAGGGGAAAATACACATATTTACATGCTTTCCCAAGACAAAGAACAAGAGCCAAAAAATCTTCACCAGCCCAGATATCATCTCCATGAAAGAATGAATAAATCTTACATGATCACAAAATATATTACCAATGTGTCTTTTGTGAGAAAACACAAAGCAAAGAGAAAAATAATTCAGGACAAATAACCCACATTAACAACAGATTGCATGCACAAAAAAAAAAATAGTGAGAAAAAAACTGTTAGTTTTAAAAACTAAAAAAAGTTATTAAAATCAAAATATTATAATAAAATTTTTGGAGTAAAATAACTGCATAAGACATTAAAAGGAAGTTCAAGTAATAGTAAAAAATGTTTAGAATTAAAACTTCAAAAATATCTAGAAGTTATGGTTAAGGAAAGAGAATTTTTGAAATAAAAGGTTAGTAAAAGATGGGGTAAGAAGTAGGGAGAAGAAAGAGTAAGTAGTGAAATAGTATGGTGGAGACTATTTGTCTTAGTCAGGGTTTCTAGAACCAATGGTTGTAAGAGGCAGATTTAATAGAGAGGACATTTATAGAATACAATATTCACCCACAAGCCAAGTACAGGAAGTGCCAAATGTCCATCTAGACACTGGAGACCCAATAGATCCAATAGAGAGCTGGGAGCCCCCACCACTGTCCCATGTACATCTGTGTCTGCAAATGATGGCTGAAGAAATCTTCCCTGGAACCAGGACGTGATGCTCGCAGCAGAGATGACAACCAGAGTTCCCATGAGGCAACAGCAGCCATCCTCGACAACAGCAAGGCCCTGAGCTCCTTCCTCGACAGGGACAGTGGAGTTCCTTTTGGAAGAACCAGCCGCAGCAGAGCTTCTCCTGAGAAACAGCCCACCCACTAGCTATGGCTCCCACTCTGCCTTATGTTGCATCAGCAACAACCCTCAGGTGGATCTTGTACACCCAGCATCACACCAGCTCAGTCCGGCTGGGCATTCTGGCTCAAGTTGACCACATTAGGTGCACCACACTATTGCTCTACTTTAATTTTGAGGTGTTAAGATAGAGGCCAAGAACAGAATTTTGAAGTTGATGTTGAGAATGGGAGCAAGAATAAGGAAGACAGTAGACACAGGAAGAATGGGACCATATTAGACCTTCTTGGGCCCAAAAAAGCAAAGGATGCATTTGTTTTTCAAATACACAGGGAACAGTTCTAAATATTGTCCATGTATCAGGCTATAGATGAAATATCAATAAATTCAAAGAGAAAAAAATACATGACACATTCTTTAACAAACTATAATAAAATAGGCCTTAAAAATAGTAGAATAGTGCTCACACGCACATGCACGCCCAGCAACTTCAATGTACTGCTTTAAGTAATTAGTGGTTTAAAAATATTAAAACAAAAGTTATACATTATGGAAAAATTAATGACAAAGAAAATTACTTATCAAAACCTATGTGGTACATTTCAATATGCTATCTGAAGCAAGAAATGAAGAATAATTATAGCTTAAAAGAATTTGTTAAAACTAAGAAAGGTTGAAAACAAAAAAGTTAAAATTATAACTCTGGAATCAAGTAAAATCATAAATTCAGTTCAGAGAAATTCAAAGGAAGGAATTAGTAAATGCAAAATTATAATTAAATACAAAACAAAAACTCAGTACATATCAATAAAACCAAAATTATAATTTTGGAAGAAACAAAAAATGGCAAAATCTTGAGAACTTAGAGAAGAGACAAATACATCCTTCGGTGAGGCGAGGCTAGGACCAGAGGAAAGCTCTGTGGTGGGTGTTCTTCTGCCAGCCACAGTGGGTGAGGATGCTGCCTAACTGGTTTCCCTGATTCAGTGAGCAGGATGGGATTCCAGGATGGCATGTGAAGAGGCAAGCGACAGTATCTGATTGTCAGGGACAAGGTAGTTATGGTTACTGTAAGGAAGCAGACCCAACATAATCATCAGAAAGCCAAGACCTGCAGAAATCTTTGGTGTTGGTGAATTGATCACAGTGCCCTCAGGACTGAAATAGACGGACAGTGCATTAAAGTTTTACTGGATTTGTGTAAGTGGAAAAGCTCTGAAATTAATGAAAGAAGTCTGACTTGAATACTACAGAGAATTGTGGCCCCTCAGCCACCTCCCAGACCCAGAAGCCTGTAAATGAAGGGCAGGGCGATATTCTTGTTAGGAAGGGCTGAATGGCCACAAAAATTATACATAAATTTGCCCTGGATTCGCAGATAAACCTAGTGTCATTTACCAGGGAGATTGTACATAAGGAAAGGAAATAATCAGAATTTGAAGATTTCTGAAATCTTAATCTAGCACCCTTAAATATTTCTGAGGTTTATGTTGTAACCATTTTGGTGTATATGTTGTCTCTTCATGGCTCATCGTATTGTGTTCTCTGTTGTGTCGTGGGCCTCAAGTCTGGTTATAGGTCTGGAAGCAAGAAGAGGTAGAGATGGGTCCTTGCATTGGTTAGAATTCTCTAGGGGAACAGAATCAAATGAGATTGCATATATTATGCAAGGGGGTTTATTAGGTAGGCTTCCAGGATCAGAGGCAGGCGAGTCTACAGTGATCATCTGTATACTGGAGAGCCAGCGGATCCAGTAGCTCCTCAGTCCTAGAAACTGGAAGTTGTAGAACAACAGAGATCAAGGGTGCAGCACCAGTCTGAACTGAAGTCTCAGAAGCTTCCTGGAGAGTTACTGGCATGAGTCTGTGACGAAAGGCTGAAGAAAGTGAATTCTGATGTTCACGGCTGATGGCAGTAGGAAAAGATGCACCTGCTCACACAGAATGGAGCTTTCAAACACAAGCCAGGCTGACTTCCTCCTTCCTGCTTCACTCCATCCAGGCTACAAGCTGATTGGTTGGTGCCAGCACAATCAGATGGGTCTTCTCCCTGCAGTTTGCTGGCCTCCATGCCAATCATCTCCACAGACACACCCAGAAGTGTGCTTTACTAATCTGCTAGGCGTTTCTTAGTATCAGTCGACTTGATATGATTCGTGGTCCTGGGCCCTAAGAAGATCCGCATTCTCCTGCAAGGTAACTATCTCAAGGAAGGCTCTTAACGATTCTCAGACAAAGGAAGACTAGCTGCTACTTCAGTTAGGGGAGATGTTCCTCCACCCTATCCCAGTTTCCCCGAAGTCTCAATCCATTACAGGCCCAAATCTTAATGAAATATAATCGGTTCACACATCCCCAATCTTATCATCTAAATCAAGTCAGGTGAGACGCTGAGAATGACCCATCTTGAGGTGCAACTCCCATCCATCTGTGGAACCGTGAAACTAGAACACAGGTTCTCTGCTCACCAAGTCCAGTGTTGGAGCAGACATACTCTAACAGTTATAAATATTCCAAAAGGGATAAAACAAAAAAAGAAGAAAAAGAGCCACTGACCCTACACAATTTTAAAATCCAGGGGGGCAAACTCCACTCCATTCCGAGACTTGAGAAGAATTCTCTGGGGCTCATGGCTGCCCCACTGGACCTAAAGTTCTACTCTTTGAGTCGTTCCCTTTTTTCTTAAAGGCCAGCACGTGGTTCCAACAGTGTAGCTCCATCAGCCTTTTTCTTGCCTATAGAAGTTGGGAATATTTACAACCTCCTGTCATTTAATTTCATCCTGTCTCTGTCACTTACCACCCAGGGAGCACTGTGTCCGCTGATATCACATTCTCAAGAAACGTTACGTCTCCTGTGTATGTCACAAGAATTTCTGCCATTAAACAAAAGGTTTCTCCAGATGTTTCTGAAGAGCTGCATTTCTCTCTATTCCTGACTTCCTCTTAGATGGTTGAGAGGATCTGTAAGTTGCATACTCAATCTCTTCAAATGAGTTCTGTGTGAATGAATAAGCTAAAAATCTTTCGATTCTTCCAAAGCACTAGCAAAAGGTCGTCTAGCCGTATTCTTGGTTTTCTCTGTAGAGTAGGTTTCTTGGCAGTGATTCTCTGAATCTGACCATATTTTGCAATCTGTATAGGCCAAAAATTTCCCAAATCATCAAATCTTGTTTTGTTTTGTTTTTTTCTTAAAAAGTCTCCCCTTGGTTTATTACCTTTGTCTCTCATTTCACTCTTATCAGCAAGAAGAAATCATGCTACATCTTCGTTACTTTTCTTGGGAATCTCCTCAGTCAAATATCCAAGTTCATTACTTTTAAATACTGTTTGTTACATAACTGTCACAAACAGTTCAAGTAAAATTCTTGCCATTATATAACAAGGACCCTTTTTTCTCCAGTTTTCAAAAGTATGTTCCTCACATTCTTTTGACCTCTCACTTGCAATCATTTGTTGAAAGCAATCTATGCTTTTTTTTTTAACCATGCCACTGAAAATTCTTCCAAGCTGACCACATTACCTGATTACAAAGCCACTTCCATATTTTTGGATATTTATTAAACAGTATGTCACTCTTGATACCAAAATCTTTATTAATTTCCTATGGCTACTGTAACAACTGCCTCTGCTTGGTAACTTAAACAACACATATTCATTCTTTTCTTGTTCTATAGGTCAGAAGTCCTGGCAAACTTCATTGGGCCAACATCCAAGAGTCTACACAGGGACATGCTCATTCTGAAGACTGTGTCTATTCACGCTTCTAGGTCTGCTCCTCGGCTCATGGCCCCTTCAGCCATCCTCAAAGCCAGGAGTGTAACATCTTGTGTCAGTATTGCATTGCCTTCTATCTGTGTAACCAAATCTCTCCCTTCCTCTCTATTTTAAAGAAACCTGTGATTACATTTAGAGCCCACTCAAATAATTAAGAATAACCCCCACACACATCAAGCTCTTTAGCTTGATGATATCTACAAAGGTCCTTTTGCCACACAAGGTAACAAGCACAAGTTTCCAGAATTGAGATGTAGATATCTTTGGGGACCACAGTTCCCTACAACGGCCCACCACACGCAGGACTCGGGAGGGGATGCTAGACATTGCGATCAGACCTTTCTCAGAGCTAGATGTGTGTGACACATAGGCTGGATTTTCAACTTGATTGGCTTGACAGCTGCTCAGAGAATTAGTAATGCACACTACCAGGTGAGCCACTTTGGGTACTATATCTGGTCCCTGGCTGGCCCCTTCTCTCTGGTGCTTTTCCTCTGTGCTGTACTTCCACTTGCCGTGAGATGAGAGCAGCATCCCTCTGCCAGCTCCTTCCACTACAGTGTTTCTGCTTGAGCATCAGTCGACTATGGACTGACCTTTCTGAAACTGTGAGCCCACATAAACTCTTTCTCCTTTATGGCAGGTATTTGGCCCCAGCAACAAAAAGCGAGTAGTATTATATTCTTGTGTTTTTGAAAAAATATTTTGAGCTCTGTTCTTAAATCCAGTTTAGTTACTTAGAAGCAGCTCATACTGGTCAGCTTTGTCATGGAACAAAATACCTGACACATGCATCTTGAAGGAGGACGGGTTTCTTTTGGCTCACAGTGTCAGACGTTTCATGTCAGTTCACAGTCAGCTGGCTCCAAGACAGGAACATCATTGCAGAGGGGGGCGGTGGAGCAAAGCCACTCACTTTATGGTGGCTGGGAAGCAGGGCACAGGGGGAGAATGCCAGAGACCATACACAGTCCCTAAGGTCATGTCCCCACGACCTGCCCGGACACGCCCAGAAGTGT
The DNA here is from genome assembly GCA_004026905.1 of Hystrix cristata. Classification (NCBI taxonomy): domain Eukaryota; kingdom Metazoa; phylum Chordata; class Mammalia; order Rodentia; family Hystricidae; genus Hystrix; species Hystrix cristata. The sequence continues at coordinate 66,840 of PVJO010008827.1, forward strand.
GCTTTACTAGAATCCTAGTGTCTATCCAGCCTATCAGGTTAGTAGTCAAGATTAACCATTTGACTCTTCCAAGACTCATGTTTAGACTTTGTTAGGTGAGAATTAGAACAATCTTTAGTCAATGACTAATTTGCTTCTAAGAGCTTTCTGAATTCTCTAGCCAATGCCCGGTGAACTAGGAGGTCTTTTAGTCTGCTTGGTGAGAACATGATTTATTTCTGACCCTATGTGCATGCCAGGGAATGACCCTCTGCTGCTTTCAGATGAGATTCTATCACTAGACCCAGGTACTTTCTTCACACACATGAGACTATTGGCAGATGAAGACTATAATGAGCCCCTCTGCAGATCTCTGGCACCTTCGTGACAGCTCCCTCCTCTTTTGTACTCTGCCCTGGGAGCTCTGGCTGATTGTTCTCCAAGACTCTCAAATTTTCTCTCACTTCAGGGAGACTGTTACCCACTGCTGGGTGTCCTCCCTGCTCTGTGGCCGAGAAACTCTCTCCAGGCAGTAATATGTGCATTTATAGGATTCATCTCATTTGTTTCTCATCTCTCATTGATCACTGCCATGCATTGCCTGACATCCAATGTTTAAAACTATTGTTTCATATGTTTTATTCAATTTTCTAGTTGTTTCAGGTACGAGGGTAAATAAAGTCTCTGTTACTCCATCTTTGCCAGAAGCAGAAGTTTATAAAATTTATGTAAAATACAAAGGACCCAGAAGAATAGAAAAATTTTGAAAAAGAATATATTTGGAGGATTCACATTACCACCTGGTTTCAAGCCTTGTAACAAAGCTATAGTAATCAAGATAATAGATATTTATGTAAGGACAGATGCATAAATCTTTGGCATGGTATAAAAAGTTCAGAAATAAGTCCCTATATGGTCAATTTCTTTTACAAATAAAGGGAAAGGGCTGTTCTTTTAAGCAGGTAATGCTGGAATAATTAAATATCCATATATAAAAATAATGAATCTTGATCATTTCACTTCATATGCAGAAGTTAACTTGAAATAAAATGTTAGACACAAACTTTAAAAAGTTAACATTGTATAATTCCCAGGTATTTCGGGAGAAATTTTTTGTGATATTGGGTTAGGCAAAGAGTTTTTAGGTAGGTCATAAAAAAATACCAATCAGTTTTTAAGTTGAACACCATCCAACTAAAATCTGCTCCTTGAAAGAACTTGCTTTTAAAAATTAAAATGGCAGTTTGGGGAAAATGCTTTAAAAAGACAAGTTGGATTAAGAAGTTATATCCAGAATATATAGAGAAATCTTGTAATTCAACAATAAGAAATACACATCCTAATTTTTAAATGATCCAAAGATTGGAGCAGATACTTCACCAAAATTTATGTGAGACCATCATAGTCACATTAAAGTATGCATAGCATCATTTGTCATTGCAAAATCTCAATTAAGCCACAGGGAAATATCCCTCTGCATCTCCTAGAATAGCTAAAACCAACTCCGGAAAATTCCAATTGCTGAAGAGAATGTGGAGATACTGAAACCCTCACAAACTGCTTATGAGACTGTAAAGTGGCTTTGCCACTTTGGAAGTGTTTCACAGGTTTTTTAAGTTACATATGCACATAACAAAAGGCCTACTGACCCCCCTCCCCAGTAGTTTCCCAAGAGAATTAAATACGTGTCTCCTCACAAAGACTCACAAAGATGTTGACAGCAGTGTCATAAATGAGAGCCCCAAGTTATAAACAACCCTAAGGTTCTTTGGTAAATGAATAAACCGGTTGGGATACATCCATACCGTGGAATACCATTCAACAATAAAAGAATCAACTATTGAACCACACAACAACATAAATAAATCTCAAAATCATTATGCTAAGAGGAAGAGTATAAACACAAAAGGCAAATATGTAATGTATGATTCTAGTTTTTATGAAATTATGGAAAAATCAGATCTACAGAGACTGAAGTCAGATCAGAAACTGGAGCTGGGAAAGGGAGACTGAGTACAGAAGAGCATGAGAATTTCGGGGGGGATGAAAATATATCTTATTCATCAAAACTCATTGAAATATATACTTTGAAAGTGTGACTTTTATTCCATATAAATTGTATCTCAATAGGTACCTTTAAAAGATAAGTCTCATCACACAGAAAACACATATATACTAGGCTCCCACTTATGTAATGAAAATGTTTATGTCTGTCTTTACATATATAAATCCATATACAGAGAAAGATCTAGAAAAATAGGCACTAAATTATCTCTGAAAAGTGAGGTGAGATTGGAGAATTTCAAAATTTGAGTTTCCTGATTCATAATTTGGCAATGAGCACATTTATTAAGGGTCTATACTGGTACACGGGGTGATTGAGAATATGGTGAATGTTTACATTTTGTTAAAACTCATTACAGTAAAAGATGCATTGCCAAGAATAATGGGATAAGAGTGTTCAAAGTGAGGGCAAGTATTTTGAGGGGTATTAATAAACTCTGTTAAGCTAGAACTTCCTGATTGGTGCCATCTCTGACGCGGCCAGTAAATTTCATGGTCATGGGCTGACTCCTGCACCTTCTTCCCTGACAGGTGTGTCTCTTGGTCTGATGCAATGGTAGCCTACTGGGATCCAATCTTGATAGACTGAAGACTGTAAGCCTTCAGATAGTCACGCTGATTAACTTCTGTGGACAGGAAAGGCAACCCATGCCCACAACAGTTGGCTTTTCTTGGTGGAACAAAGTTCTGGCTTTTCCAGGACAGAAAAAGACCAATATACTCAGCTTACCACTAACTAGCTGGCTGGTCTTCTTGAAGAATAGTGACAGATGGGGGCTCAGCGTTGGTTCATCTGACTCGCGGCTTGGACAGTCAGTCTTGGTGAATGGGCACCCATGTTACTGGCCCACCCACAGCCCTCATCTTTCCCACTGTGATCACTCGTTTCATGTGCCCAGGTGCAACACTGCTGTGTTGATGAGCAAAGCTAGCCAATAGCAAATGTCCAAGTAATTCTGTCTCCTCTGTTCAGTGCCTTTTTCAGGGCTTTTTGATGAATATTTAAATGTGCTACAAAGACCTTAACACTTTGTGCCCATGTGTCCATCTGCATCTTTTGTTGCCACTGCCCACAAGTTTATGTATGCTCTCACTTTAAGCTACTTCTCCCCACACACGGAGGACAACAATGTACTCAGCTTGGGACTCTGTCCTTACTACTCGTCCATTCCTCTCCTCGTGACGTGGCAGTGCTGCTATTGCTCAATTTCAGCTTCACCCATAACCAAGCTCCCAATGTGTAAAGCTCTTTAGCCGGTTGTAAAATACCTTCCAGATGGCCAGAGAGATGAGCTGAGGGAGGAATACTGCTAACAGTAGTGGGAGACATGGAGGGCTGGGCCATCTGCTCATGTAGCTTGCTTATGTCCATAGTCCTGCTCATTCTCCATCCCATATGTATCACTTTCCTCTTACAGCGGATTGCTCCTGAGCCTGCCCTACCAGTGGATGTGACAGAATGGAGTTAAATAGGTACAGTTACTTCGTGTCTCATGGTCAGATGTTCTATCTCTACCATAACCCAATTACATACCCACAGTTGTTCTTCAAATGATACATAATTCTCTGCCATAAGTGCATCATCCAGCTCCAGAACCTAAGGGCCTGCAATTTTATTCCACCACAGTGGTTTACCATAAATTCTACCCAGTCTCTTATCCCACAACACACACGTCTAATCTCAGCTCACACTTCACAGGTTCACTTGTGCTAAGTAGCAGAGCCTCTTCCTGTGCAATAGGAACATGCACAGAGCTCCTTCTTGCCCTGCACCCGCTTCATGATGGCAGCCTTCCTTGTTACCCAACATATAAGCTCCAACCTTTTCCTCAGGTGTAGGATACACTGACCCCAAAGAGGACTCCAGGGACTGTATTTCCCAACCCCAAAGAGGACTCCAGGGACTGTATTTCCTTCTTCAGGCTGGAAGGTGCAATATGCCGTAATTTGTCTCTTACTTTGAAGGGATATTTTGGTTCATCTCTGACCAATGAGTTTCTAAATTTTTTCCCAATGCAATGTACTGTTAAACCTTTTGTTTATCTTCCACTATCAGACATATAGATATCTTGCCAAACTCTCCAGGGTGCTCATCAGACTCTATTAGCATAATATCTTTGATGAAGTGGATCAGCATGTTATTCTGGGGAATAACCACACAGTCCAGATCTCTTCAGGACATCTCATAATAGACTCTACCACAAGAGAACACAACAGGTTTAAAATAGCTCTGAGCATACTGTAAATACATGTTGTTGCCATTCTGTGTGAATGTTGATTCTGACTTTTTTAGTGGTTGGAATAGAACAGAATAAATTTACTAACTCAATGACACAACCTGTATAGTGAGATTATGTTAATGTGCTAGCAATTTTACATTTGGCACAGCAGCTACAAATAGGTTTATTATCTGGTTAGGTCTGCCACCGTCTACTGGAATTCTCTAGGAGCCATCTGGTTTTGTTGGTGGCCAGATTTGTAAATTGAATGGATGAGTGTTACTATATGTGTCATTTCCTATTGCTACTGTAACAATTTACCATCAACTTGGTGGTGGGCGCAATGGCAACTTATTATCTTCTGTTCTGAAAGTTACAATCTGAATAGGTTTAGCTAGGCTAAAATAAAAGTTAGTCTTCCTCCTGGGGAGGTGTGAGGGGGTCCATTTCCTTGCTTTTTCAGTGTCCAGAGAGGCTTCCCACATTCCCCTGATTCACAGCCCCCCTCAAAGGCTATTTAAATCTTCTTACATTGTTTCATCCTCACACACTGACTCTTCTCCCTATTATACACCTGAAGGACCCTTGTGACATTAATCCCACCTGGATAATCCAAGAGAATCTCCTTATTTTAAGGTCAGCTCATTAACAACCCATTCTGGTCTGAATGTGTCCCCCAAATTTTGTATGTTGAAACTTATTTGCCGATGTGATAGACTTAAGAGCCCCAGTGAATGGGCTTAGCAGTCTCATACAACAGGTTAAAAATATTCTATGTCTTTTTGCCCTTGCATCTTTTCTGCTTTGTGAGTACACAGCATCTGTCCCTTTTTGTCCCCATCTGCCATGGGAGAATGCAGCAGAAAAGCACCATCTTGGAAGCAGAGAGCAGTCTTCACCATACACCAAGTCTGTTGGTGCCTTGATCTTGGACTTCTCAGCCTCTAGAACCTTGAAAAATAACATTCCATTACTTATAAGTTACCCATTCTGTGGTACTTTGTTACAGCAGGTTGTGTTATAGTTGCACACAAAGATAAATCCTCAAATTCTACCTACAATTTTAATTCTCCTTGAAACATAACTGAACACAATTAGAGGTTCCAAAGATTAGGTTTTAACTGAATATCTTTGAAATGACTTTGTTCTGCTTACCAGCTCAGTTATGTGAATGGCTACATCCCTTTGGAGAGGGACCAGGAGAATTATTCCTACTGTAATCGTCACCATCTTCCTGTGAATCTGGTCTCCTCTTCAGCCAGTATGATCCAGGTCTAAAAACTAGTTCCAGTCTGGATTTGGACAATGGATTATAGCTTTTTATTGTAGCAATTACTCTCAGTCTCTTGGCAATTCATCCTTGATTTGATAGGGTAGCACAGTCGTGTTGGCTCTCATCTATTTTGGCTCTAGGGCCACCTGTTCAATTAACTGTGTACATAACCCTCTTTAGGTCAAGTCTCCTAGGTCATTCCAGCCTTGTGGCTCATTACAATAACTGCATCCACCTGGCTTTTAGAGTTCAGTGCTACCACCTGGCCTGTATTGTGGTGGGTGTCCGTCAGCCTGTTCCATTCTAGGCTTTCTGCCCAGCAGTCCGAGCTTACAGATCAGAGGCCCCACGGGACATTGTAGAGCTGCTTGTGGCCTCTTACTAGTGTGTTGTTGATGGCGACGGTGGGTGAGTGTCCTCTAGATAAACTCAAGGAAGGTGATCTTCCAGAGGGTCTTCTGGCCTTACACGGATATAAGAAGTGTGATCAATATATTCAGTGAATGTTTAAATATAAAAACTTATTACTGTAAGAGCGCATTATCATTAATCTCCCTCAAAATACCCTCCATT
>PVJO010008828.1:0-73019 GCA_004026905.1 Hystrix cristata
AAAAAAAAAAATGAAAAAGAGAAATGATTCCTTAAAACTTGAACAGAAAAGTGCAATATTTTAAAAGTATGAGGAACAGCCAGAAGTAGTTGAACATGTTTAGTCTAGGAAAGGGGGCTTAAAAGAAATCTGTTAATTATCTTTTTTTTTTTTTTTGAATGGTTGCCATGTAAAATTCTTTGTAAGTGTTGTCTTAGTTCTGGCAGCTATAACAAGAGTACCATACATTGAATGGCTCAAATGACAAACATTTCTTTGTTACAGTTTTAAAGGTTGAAAGATTGATATTAGGATGCTACCATGGTCGAGTTCTTGCTAAAGACCACCTTCTTGGTTTATAAATGTCTACCTTGTTATGTGCTTATTTGAGAGAGAGAGTAAGAGAGAGAGACACACACAGAGAGAGGCAGAGACAGAGAGAGAAGGAGAAGGGAAGAGTCACACAAGAATACACCCTCCAGGCTATGCCGCCAGTGACCCAACCTTCCAACCAGAATTTACCTCCTAACAACATATTCAGTTATTAACTTATCAATGAATTAAAGAATCGATGAGTGTAGTTTCTCTGTGTTCCAATCATCTTTCCAAAGCCTCATTTCTGAATATATAAGACTTTTGAGGAACATTTTGGATCTAAACCATAACACTCTCCTCCTCCAGCATCGTATTTCCTTCATGCCAGGCACTCCATAGAACCCAAATCTACGGACAAGATTATACATTCATCATGTTGAAATCTAATTAACATCTGCATAAAAACAATGAACAGAAACAAAATCAGTTTTGGATTATTCAGATTTTTGGATAAAACTTCCAGTTATCTAAATATTAACAGACATTTTGTTGTCCTAGATGTAACATGTACTTTCAACTATAGAGATGTAGAATTTAAAAGCTGCAAAATCATCGGTGGAAGTTGTCAGAGTTTTACTTCGGTAATGTAGACTGCATATGTCACTTCAGAAAAGGAAGCCATGAAGAAGCCTGAAGAAACACGGCATTATGTGTAACATGCATGATTAAGTGAACCGTGTTTGATTATTTCTATGCAAAATCTAATCAGTTAGTCTGCATATGAAAGCATTGTGTAATATAGTCTAGAAGCAAGTGAACATAAATCACTACTCTGGCAACAAACCAAACCAATAGGGAATAAAGCCTGAGATAATTCTTCAGTAGTAGAATAGCAGCATAACCCACGATGACTTTATGTTATTCTAGAGATAGAATGGGGTTCAGCATCGTTCCTAAACACTGTGCAGTATCTTCAAAGGTGAGATGATCAGTATAAATCAGTATGTTGCACAGAAAAGAGAAGAGCTGTAGCTAGAGACAGATGCTCTAATCAGCAGAATACCCATTTCCAAATTGTTATGTTTTCAAATCAATTCTGACATGCAATTTTGGAACATTGGAAAATAATACTAACCCAGCCCAAGCAGAAATAGGAAGTAAATCTTGGCAGAGCTGTATGCCCTCTGCATATTACTAATAATTCATTACATTACTGAGAAGGGGGTAGTGAGACGAATAACTTTCAAAATCAGCCTTTAACTTGAGATGGTTTCCCCAAATTTAGAGTTACTAATTGAAACTGGGAGTCATAAAATGTCCCATAATTACTAAAGCAGATAGTTTAACCAGATAGTTTAAACTGATCTGTAAGGACCCTCATGTTCCAAGCTGAAAAGTCTTAGGAGCCTAATTTTACCCTGTGGTATGTGATACACGTTATACAGCTCAGTAAATCTATACTGTTCCTACATCCATGCATAAAATTCTGTTTTCTTTTCAGTAAGTCCATTTATGCTATATGTTTGGAACAAATATAGGTCCATCAAAATTATAACCTCACTGCAATCCTCCATCCCCCTCAATGCATATAAGCCAATTTTTAACAGAGAAAGGGAACATGATAGTGCATGTACAGTACAGAGCTCAGAAAGCTGTTCTCTTGATAACACAGGAAAGAACAAAAGTAGGGAAGTGTTTCTCAAAGTGTGAGCCACACATTGCCTGTGTCTGAATCAGCTGTGTGGCTTCCTACTAGCACAGTTTTCTAACCCCATCCCAGCCCCGGGAAACCAGCTTCTATGCAGGGTACACCTGTATGTTAAATACCCTCCACAGGGATTTTAGTGCACTAACCCATGTGTATTATTGACTTAAGGCGAAGTGTGAGGATTCTTTTCTCCAGCACCCTCCATCATCTCCAGAATTTTTAAGTGCTATAAAATTAGCATTAAGGAATGAGTACTGGGAGGTTTTTTTTTTTTTTTTTTTTGCCAAGGGAGATGAGATGAGGAGGAAAAACATGAAGAATGACAAGTTTGAAGATCAAATAATTTGAAGTCTGAATGTCTGAGTAGAGACTAATGTATGACATATGTAGACATGAGCTATTGTAATCAAAAGCAATGGTTTGGGGATAGAGCGAGGGAAGGATATAAAATGTCTGTGTTCTTAAGCTGTCATTTATGTCAGCCTATTGCTTGTCATCAGGAATAAGCTGAGAATCCTCTTTGTGTAACACAGCGATGAATCTTGGGAATTCTTACAAGCATGTTTAAGTGCCTTCTGAAGCTCAGTGTAAGCTTTTCTATTTGAGTTCAGTTTATACAGCTGTTGCCGGTGTGATACTAATAATAACAATGTTTTAAGCCAGACAATACTCCAAATGCTTTAGATGTATTGTCTCAATTAGTCTTTAAAACATTTCTCTGAGGTAGATGCTGTTAATCTTCCTGTTTTACAGATGAGGACACCGAGGCATAGATCAGTCATCACACTTCGATCAGTGTTTTAGTTACTTAGTAACAGAGTTGGATTTCAAGTACGGAATACTAGTTTCAGGGCCCATTTTTAAACCAAGATGTTATTCCACATCAAACTTTGGGACCACCTTATACAGAAGGAGTCAGTCAATTTTTTCTGTAAAAGGCCAGATAGTAAATATTTTAGGTTTTTGTGGCCGTACACTGTGTGACAAGATAGCATGAAAACCATAGACAAACTGTCCACAAATGGGTGTGGCTGTGTTCCAATAAAACTTTATTTATAAAAATAGTTAATTGTTCAGTTTGTAGATTCCTGTTTTCTAGTATTAAAAAAAAATATCCACCAGTCATGGCGATGGGAAAGAACTACACATTTCTCTTGTTTTTAAAACATGACTTAAATGAACAAAGATTTTATATTCTCTACTGATATACTAGAAGGAAATCTGCCTGTCTCATGGCCAAGAGGCAAAAGGATGTGTGCTTAGAACAGTCTTGCAGAAGTAGTGATGAGTTTGCTTAGTGGTGTTCACACTGCCTCACCTAGCTGTCCCCGTGATCTGAAACACCGATTCACGAAACAAATGGTGAGTTCAAGAGGTGGGGCTTTTTAGAAAAGAGAAACATTTTGGACCTAGAGAATGTAACTCACCTGGAGGAAGATTTCACTTGTGCTGTAGGCTTCTTTATCTCCATACTTTAATGAAAAATGAGGTATCCAAACCAGACAAAGCCAATATTCTTGGAAACTCATTGGTGTGCATGCTGTTTGTTTTTTTTTTTTTTTTCCCTAGAAATCCCAACTAAACACAGCTCGAAGACATTTTCTTCTTAGTTTGTCAAAATAAGAGGATATTTTCAGGCTAAATTCTTTCACATGGGCTGCTAATGAGTGGCTTGCAAATAATAAATATTATTGATAGTAGCTTTGGGAAATACTCTAAACTCTCTACAATTTTGGTTTTCTCCATCTGAGGATGAAAATTATGACAACTGCCGTACTCCCAGGAATTGGGAAGACTGAATGAGGAAACAGACACCAGAAAGGCTTGGTTTGTTCAGAGGGCTTACATACAAGGGGTGATTAAAAAACAAAACAAAACAAAAACAAGCAAACAAAAAAAACCCCCAAAAAACCCCTACGGTAAATGCCTAAATTAAAAAAAAATTATTACAGTAAAAAAATTACCATTAATTCTCCTTAAAATGCTTTCCCTTGCTTATTCCATCATTCTTATCATTCTTGCCATTTTCGGAAGCAGTTCTGAAAGTCTTCTTTTGTGCGTGTCTTTAGTTGCACCATCACGGCTGCATTTTTACAAGGCTGCCTTTCCGTTGTGTGCCAATAGACAGCAGCATTCACTGCATTTCGATCATACCTCATAAAGACTCATGAAAGAAGACTTCCAGAACTGCTTCAGAAAGTGGCAAGAATGATGGAATACATTTGTTCAAAGCAAGGGGAAGCATTTTTAAGGGGAATTAATGGCAATATGTGTTTTTCTGTAATAAATTTTTAACATTTAAATATTCACTGTGTGTTGTGATCACAGCTCGTATTGACTCTTGTCAGTAAGGGTATTACCAACAAGCATTTAAATCATTTTGTGTCAGCTCATTGTATCTACTGCCTATGTATGTTTGTGGGCTTGGTGAGCCTCAGACAGTAAAGTTAGAGTCTCACTGTAATATAACACACACAGTATTTCAACAGTTAATATAAAAGTTCATTTGTTGTAATCATTGCAGAACTCTCTGGAACTGGTAAACAACTCCGCATTGTTAAAATGGCATGAGGTTATCCCTAGCTATAATAGTACTGTGATAAAATATGACAAAAATGGATGTTAGTTTTGAATTCAAATGCCTCACTGTGGTAATTGCCAGCTTTCATTTGTTGTTAGTTTTCAAATGGCTATCTTTATTTTAACTAAAAAAGGACAGTTATCAATCTAACAAAACAAGAACCTGAGCTATCCAGTAAGAGTGATCTCCTTTCATTGCTTTATGCAAGCTGAGCTTTGGGAAACAGCATTTGCAGGACACCAGCAGGGACTGGTCCAGTGGGCAGCAGTAACTTGCTGGGACCAAGGAGACTGGTATCCACACAGGGAAACCAAGGTGATGGGCTCTGCATAGCCACTCGTCCAGGTGTCCACAACTGAAGTCCTGAGCAGGAAGGTCTAGGACTGATTATATCATTTTTGATCTTTTTTCTTTTTTGCTTTGGTGGGAACTTGGATTGATGAAGGCTAAATAAGGGTAACCAAGAAAGACAACACAAGGAGTAATATGTACCTTGTTGTGGAATGACAACCCCACTAAAGTTCTAAATAAATTTCTAATTATCATCATTATAAATATTCTGTATTGAGCAGGTAGACTATAGCAGTAACTGTGCTAAGGACATAAATCATTAAATTTATTCCACATCTCTATAAAGTAGATGATCTTGTTTTCTATGCTTTTGTACACAGCTAGTAAGTGGGATTTTAACCTTTGTCCATCCTTTGTCAAAAACCATGGCACTTAGTCACTAGTTAGAAAAAAAAATGAACATAACTGCCGCTGCACTTGATTTATATGGAACTTTAAGGGAACAGAGCTCCTGAGTAACTTCAGTGATATAATTAAAGAAGGGGAAAATGAGTTGGGAGACAGTGGAGATATCCAAACATGCTACCTCCTTAGACCTTTCCTGGCCACACTGTTGAAAGCCTTACCCACAAAATATTTTGTCTCTCATCTTGCTGTTTGTTTATGATCTTGTAACTGCCAGAATCTAACACTGTTTCATTTGCATATTTGTCTTTTGTTTTTCTCCATTAGTGCTCATTCTCAGTCAGAATTGTTCACTATTATATTCCCAACACCTCCTAGGACATTTTAAGCACCAAAAATGCAATAGTAATAACCTATATTGAACCCTTATTGCGTGCTAGATGTTCTGCCAACACTTTACATGTCATATCTTAGATAATCTTGACTGACTCACTGAGGGAGAAAGTTACTATGTCCTGTGTGAATTCTTTGGTTCATCACTGACAGATCTTATTCCCTGCCATGCAGATACATTGTCTGCCATTTCAATGTATTTTCTTATCTAAGTGCATTATAACAAAAGGCTTTATTTTATATGTATTTTATATGTAATATAGTTATATGTAATATAGTTAATACGCACAAGGACTTATCCTTTCTTTTATGAGCTATTCTTGTTGGACATACTCCTGATAGTAAGAGCCTAAAGTTGAATTAAAGTAACTTTCATAAACCATCTACAAAAAGGAATGAAATAAGCTCAACTTCCAAGAACGAATGACATCTAGAAAAGGAAGGAATAAAGTCTATTTACTGTATATCTATTGAGTTTCTCTTCCAATTTATATGTCTGTATTTGTGAAGAATAGAAGAAAAAGTCAAGATCTAGTGTCATCATTAAGGAGTTTAAGACTTTTAGAGTCGTGAAGGTACCAGCATTCTTGAGAAAAGCCTTTTGGGAAGACCTGTCACATGTCACTTGAGGTGTGTAAGAAGCTCCTGACTTACACATCAAGTCAGGTTGCTGGTAAAAGGGATTTGCAATGAACCCTTGTGTGTAGGTTGGTAACTATGTGCCACAAAGAACTACAACACATGTGAATGAAGAAAAAAAGATTTCTATGATGACAGCAGATACTAAATGTAAACTTACATTAACCTAGAATAAGATGGGAAAATAGATGCTTGTGTAAGATTCTACCCTAGATGATCCAGGAGAGGTGAGGGGCAAAAATCAGCTACAGATTAGATAAAGCTGAACTAACGCAAGTACAGAAGGTGAAATTTTTAATAGAATCTTGTATATAGTAAATACTCAATAAATATTTGTGTAACCAGATTTCAAGAGTGCTTATGAGAAGCAATGCTCTCTTTCTCCACCCACATGTCAGTGTAAGCCTTAAGCAGAAGGAAAGATTAGCTGTTTATTTTTAATCATCTTTGAGAACAAAGCTCTTGTAAGAGATTGCTTCTTTCTCTTATCTTCCTGTACCATCCCACATTGTGACCATCATAAACCATTCTCCCTCCTTTCCTCTGTTTGCTGCCCGTGGGACTTGTGACTTTGTTCTTAGACACGTTTATGCCATATGGGTAAGAGAACAAAGTGAAAAGTCATTTCCTTATCTGTTTCTATAAACAATCCAGGGACAGTAGAGTGGATGTAGGAAACTGCCTACTGTATTTGAATGTGTGTAGGGGGGTATGGGCCTGGGGCTAAGATGGGGGGAGCGTGAAAAAGATTAGAGATAGTACCTTTAAGGAGGGCTTACTGGAAGTGTCTTGTTTTTAAGAGATAATGATTAGAATTTAAGATTTAAATTAGTTTGCCTTGCTTTTTCACTTAAAGAGCACCAGTTAAAGCATAGCCAGGAATCTGTAAATGGCATGAAACTGAGAATTAAAACTCCCCCCATTGAAAAAATTTAGGGGGTATTGATAGATACGATGCCAAAAAGATATTCCACATCATGTTTCTGCCATGGTGAGATGAGGGGAACCCCCTGGCAGGGGCTTGCCACATCCCAGCCAATATCTCTGTCTTCTCAAGATGGAAATCTGGAATGGCAGCTTTTGGAGGAATTTGATTTATTGGAACATGCATAATAAGGACAAGAGGCAATATCTTTGATCATTGGTTTCCAAATCATCTAAGCAGGACTGTAGAGATTTAATTGCTCAAATTGGCTGGAGAACAAGTAGAAAAGTAGGCAGATGGTCATTGCCTGCATAGGACTACAAACCTGCACATTTGCCATGAGGCACACACTCACCACTGCTCCATAGGAAAGATGGCGGGAAGGCAGTAACGCCAAGGAGAAGATCTTAGGGAGGGACTCATTTGCCTGCTTTACTTCTTTGACAGCTGTGATTTCATGCAAATTATCTAGAATAATCTCCCTCTTGCCCCTTCTCCATCTCATTCTCTCTGCACTCTTCTTTCTTCACCGCCCCAGCTCCCTCCAGAAGAGTTATCAAGGTTCTGTAATTCTGCAAAGTGATTCTATGTTTCCCTTGGTTCCTCCCAATTTGTCTCCCTCTCCTTGTTTTCTTTTCTTTTCTTTTTTTTCTTTTTTTTTTCTTTTTGCTTAGCAGCTGATAAGATTTGTGCACATTTGGCATGTTGAAACTTATAGTAAAATATTCAGCTATTTTTGGAAATTGAGCAAGGCCTGAAAGATCTGTAGCTAGATGGAGTGGCCAACAGCTTGTAGAGCACCATGCCCAAGTTTTATTGTGACTGCTGTGATATATACCTCACCCATGACTCTCCATCTGTGAGAAAGACACACTGCAGTGGCAGGAAACACAAAGCAAATGTGCAAGACTACTAGCAGAAGTGATGGAAGAGCAGACTCAGAGCCCTGCTGGCAATGGCCACACATTAGTGAGGAAAGAGCGCTTCCTACTCTGGACTCTGCTCTCTGTCCTGCAAGAGCGATGGGCCCATCTGCCCCTCCCCCGTTTCCTGGGTCCTTCCCCCCCCCTCCTGGTGTAGTGCCAGCTCCTGGGAAGAGGCTGCTCAGAGGAGGCTGTGTGCCACTGACGCCTGGTTCCCAGCAGTGAGGCTTCCTGTACTTGGGCTCACGGTGCCGCTCAGTCGGAAATGACTCCACCACAGAGATAAAGATACAGAGGAAGCATTTTTTATATTAATTGTTTGGCTTTACTAAGAGATTATAGTGCTGTGACACCAGCTGTTGTCTAAAGGCCTGGCAAGGAAGACTTGGTCCTCTCTCCTATGAAAAAGAGAATAGTTTTAGAGGGGAAGATTGGGACAGAAAAGTACATATTTCATTTCTATTGTAAAATGTAAACCTAAAACTGGCAATAGTTTTAGTTAAAAGATATGTAGATAGATAACAGATACTTTGGAAAAGGTTTTAAAAATGCAAGGCTAAGATGATTCATAAATCATGCATCTAGAACTGACACAGTTTACTTTTGGTGGCTAACACTTCCAACAAGAGGTTATTTTATTTTATTTTTAATTTTGAATCATTTAGTAGTCAGGGAAGGGAAATAGCATTTCTTATTTTTTATTTTTTATTTTTTTGGCTGTGAGTAGAATTTTGCAGTAATTTTAAAATCACACTGCTCCTAATTGCGAGGATCAGGTTCAGTTCACTTTTAATAAGAACAAAAACAGAAATAAAAACGAACCGTAATTATTTCAATGCCAACACAATATCTTCTCTTCCATGTTGAGCAGAAGAAAGAACTGGACACTTCTTCTCTTGACTCTATAATATGGGGATCCCCAACACCCGGGCCACAGGTAGATACAGGTCTGTGGCCTGTTAAGTGAGCTGGCTGCGCAGCAGGTGAGCAGCTCATAAACCGGTGAAGCTTCCTTTGTATTTAGCTCCCTGTGTCTAGAATTCCCTCCCGAGGTTGGCCTCCTGTCAAATCAGTGGCAGAATTAGGTTCTCGAAGGAGGTGGACCCTATTGTGAATGGTACGTAGCCTCTAATTCCTTCTGAGCAAAACGGGGGTAAGGCTATGGCGAGAAGTACTCAGAACTCAGGAAGTGTGCAAATGGGAACTTAATATGAAGTAATTCGATGAGGAATTTCAGCGCTTTCTCTCTTTCTTTCTCTCTCTCTCTTTCCCTCCCTCCTTTTTCTTCTTTTAAAGCAAAATCTTCAGCCAGGATCTTCTCCTGGATTCTGTTAGAGTTTTCATCCTTCTGGGGGTCATGCTCTACTATGAGAAGCTGATTCAAGCAGTGAAGTCTCAGTTCTGAGAAATATTCCTGTACACATGTGTACACACATATTGTGTGTGCATATAGAATTTCATGCTCAGTCTTTATTAGTTACAGCAGGAAACACCGGAATAAACATGGACGCTAGAGAATTCAAGACCTCGTTAAACTCTACCCTTGCCTTTGGAGGGTCCAGACTTTAGATGTTTACTGGTGGAACTTAAATAGTATTATCTTTGAGCTTTGGGTTCCTTCCTTCAATTTTAATACAGAGATAACGCCTATCTAACACATCTTATTATACACCAGTCAAACACATTGGGTTTTCAATTAATGGGAGGAGTGACAGTTATTTTTACTCTTCTTTACAGTGTCCCATGTTTTCAGTAGTCCTGAAGTTTTAACTTGATAAGTACCTCACAAGATTTTGCTCTTGCGGAATTTTGTGTGATCTATGGATAAAAATTACAATGGGGAGAGTTTCAGTGTTGTCAAATTAGAGAAAAGAAAAATTTAACAAATATTTAGGTTCTACCAGTAAAAATGTTCTCAACTTTGGAACATTTAGTAGCCATAACCACTGAAAATGTTTTTACTGGAAAGGGTAGATAAAAATGTGTAACAGACGGACAAATACAGCTGTAAATCTAATTTAACAATTTAAAAATACAACCGTTGCCTGGGTAATGCCTATCACTTAGATTTTCAATGGTGATATAAATTCGTATTGTAGTTAAGAAAAAAAGATTACTGAAGTCAATTAAGCCAACATAAAGAGGTGTATTAATGGGATATTTCACATTCCTTGTTTTGCTAGCTTCCTTGATTTTAGTATTTTTTCCATTTCCTCTATGTTAAATATACCCTGAAGTATAGCAATCATTCTTTTCACATAGACCTTTCTTTTCCCTTTCAAGTTGTTTCTTTTCCGAAGTTTCTTATGTTAGCACAACATCTAATGTAATTTGGATTCCCCCTTTACATTTGGTTTTAAACAATCACATCCAGATGTTGTTTTCATGATAGTCTGATTCTATTTGAGAAGCTTGGGTATTTCAGAATGTTTTACAATTCACAGCTTCCTTTGCGTTCCTTTCAGGTCATAGTGGTTTACATGTTCCCATAATCTTGTTTCCAACATGGAGGCATAAAGCTGAAAGGGACATTAGAGGTCATTTGGTCCAATCCCCTATACTGGAGGTAAAGAGGCTGAACTCTTGGGTCTTCGTAACCAAGTTAATAATACAGCCATTACTTGGAAAATCTAGGAATAAATCCATGGATGTTATTCCTCATCCCTAACTATCTAAGTTTGAGTACTACAAAGTTGACAACTAAAATGTTTTTAAAATTAAAAAAGAATTCTCTCATTTATCCCTTATATTTAAATTCAACCCAGGAAGATGTTTAGTAATCTGTAAGAATGACTGCAAATTAGAAATGTTTCATTTTGACTTTTCTTCACATATGTAACTTTCAAACAAATCCTTACTTTGTGCTTTTGAATTTGAAGCAAATTTGTACTTCTTAACTTCCATATTTTTTGAACAATTTAAACAAAGAGGTCAAATTTTTTAAGCAGTAAGTTTTCTCCTTTTAAGACATTTCCAAATGTAAAGTCTGGAAATGAACAGCAGTGAAGTCACCAGTAGATCATATGTCATTTAGAGGCTTTGGGGCATGTGTATGACTTCAATATTTGTTCTCACTAGAAAAAGAAAAGTTTAAAATCTAATTCATCTGGAAAGGAAAAACCAAGAGGAACTAAATCTTTTATTAAACAAGACCAAAAAATATAATTCAGAAAATGTATACTTTAAGTGCTAGTGCATAAAAATGCCTTCATTTTAATCACAATCCACTTTTGATTTAACTGGTACTGAAATGAAGAATGTGAAGACCAGTTTAAAGTCCCTTTTTAAAAAAATGGGCTATCTGCCAACTACTAGCAATTGAGTAATTATTTTTCCCCCACAGGACACTTTGGGCTCACTGGAATGTAGCTTAAGATAATAATCAGATTCAAAGAAATCCTGATGCCAATGTAACATGGAATTTGGTTACGATGCTCTTTTCAGGAACGTTTTAAACTTCACTTGGAGAAATAGGATCTTATTCTATTGCAGTAGGATGTACACTGGAGTGAAAAGAGTCTCTTTTTACCACAGAAGATTTTCACCTGTAGGTTTCGAAAACTGATTTAGTCCTTCATCTTGAATAGCAAAACTCTTTCAGGCCACCACTATGCAAAGAATAATATGTTTGACATTGAGGATGAGAAGTTATTTCTGTTTAAAGCAATGATATTCCAAAAAGTATTTAGTTGAACACTACTTTTTTGAGAAAAATATAATACATGTAGAAATCGGGAAAAATATCCAACAATAGTGAAAACAATCATTTAGACATGTCACATACACTGTATTAAACACTTTGTATATACTAATACATTTCACTTAGTCCCAACAAATGCCTCATGAAGTAGATACTATTATGTTTCATTTTTCAGGAGGATCACTGAAGGTTAGAGAAGTTAACTAATGTGTTCCAGGTCTTATAGCTAATACACAGTAAAGCTGAACTTGAAACAAATCTGATTTCAGAGCTGATCATACAATCTGATTTTGGATCTGATACTTTCAACTTTGTAATGTAGTATCCCTAGAGGGCCTCAAGAATTACTTCTTGGGATAAACCAGTTCAGTTTATGCCAACTTTCATTATTAAAACTGAATTATTTAAGACCATTATTGGAATCACTTTGAAGCAAACTTTTCATTGTTTTGTGGTTTGTGTGTGTGTGTGTGTGAGTGTGTGTGCGTGTGTTTTGCTGGAGATTGTTGAAGCAAATTGTAATGTAACTAAGATTTAATATCTTTCAGATGTATTTCATTACATATAAGCCAACTGTAGCATCCAGAATTGTGACAATTAATTTGCAATTCAAATCCTGTGATTGAATACTCAGGAACTCATCAAAAGTCTAGGAAACTGAAGGCAAAAATGGAGTTCATAGAATTGTACTTCAAGGTCTTCATCCAATGATGCACAAGATAGTTTCCGATGCAGGGCATGATGAAATTCAAAGTGTATATGTAGAATTTTCTCCACATGGCTGTACCATGTAAATGGAATGTTCTCTGTAGGACTAGTTTAAAATCATGTGTCTTGAAGCACAAATGTTGGGAAGCATGACTCTCTGGTTTGCTCATCCCAAACTATGTTCTACTCCAGCATTGTACAACTTCAGCTTGTTGAACACATAGAACTGGAAAAACTTTAGAAATTGAGTAACATTAAAGTTTTGCAGTATCTGTTGTTGCTTTACTATTGGTCTGGACCATGCAAGTTTGAGAAATCTGAAAAAAAAATGGATTAGTATATGTTGGTTCTTTGACTTTAAATTGAAAGATTAGTACCAGTATGAGGCTGCGCTACTCACAGAAAGACAGATTACAGTTATCAAAAGTGATGGGTTGTATTTTACAGAACAATCTTGCTTCCTTGCTGTTTATGTTATCTATTAAGCAACATGCATACGGAAAAAGAACTTTTATGATAACATAGTATATCCTCAATCTTGGAGCTTCACCTTGTATCTTCACATAGGAAAGGTACTAACGTGTTGTCATTTTTAATTCAATCACAAAGATCCTTTATGTCTGGCTTCTTTCACTTAGCATAATGTTTTCAAGGTTCATTCATATTATAGCATGTATCAGTACTTTATTTCTTCTTCTAGCCAAATAATGTTCCTATGTATGAAGATATCACATTTTTATCCATTTGCCTGTCAATGGACATCTGGGTTGTTTCAACTTTCTCATGATTTCATTATTATCAAAAACCTTTCTTATTTCGAAAAATTTCAAACGTGCAACATGTATATAATTCAATAACCCCTCAAGAAATATCTCTCAGTTTCCACACCATCAACTCCAGGCCCATCTGTTTCATCTGTAGTTGGGTAATCCCTTGCTCTCTAACTTATTTGAAACAAATCTCAGATATGTTATTATTTTATCTATAAGTATTTTACTTCGTATTTTTAAATAATAACATTTGAAAAATTCACATCTGCATTATCACATCTAAAAAATAGCAAAATTCCTTAACAGCAAATATGTAGTTCACTGGTATCTTAACATTAAGCAAAATGTTTGTCTTCATATATTAGATTTGATTTATCTAGTGGGTATTAACTTTGTCAAAGCCAATTTTTTTTTTATTTAGAATGATTTGATATGCTAGAGGAAAATTATTCTTCTTTGTTTGGAATTGCTAGGCGTGAAGATTTTCCATGTTTAAAGTTATCGCATGCAAAAATCTGTTTCTCCTGCCTGAATCCCTCAGATGCCTACCCCCAATTTTAGATGTATACAAGCCTAGAGTCCAGAGATCAGCATAAACTAACTCTGAGGTCTGGAAGACACAAGTTGGTCTCAAGAGTCTGTGAATATTGATTTGTTGTGGAAACAATTATCGAGTGTCCAGGACCCCCCTTCTATGCACTGAGGTTTTGGAATCGAGGTCAAGGGAGCCACCATGAAGGTAGAGACATTACCATGACTGAGATGGGGCAAATTAGTGAAAGCAAAGGTTTCAGTTCCAGGTAAAATGTAATCTGCGCTTTCAGACAAAATGTTTCACTGATTTTATGGATGTATATTTGTGTTATTTTTTTTCTTTCTTCTCCCCTCCCTGGAGAAAAATTGTACTATTTATCATTAAAATCATAACTGAGGCTTTAATGCAATTTTTAAAAGCCTCTCAAATTATTTTTGACACAAAAATTAGTGTTTGTCTAGCCTATACAAAGGAAGGAAATGCTCTTACATTTTCTACTAAAGCATGACAATTTTTGAGAATGCATATTTTGTCCTCGAAGAATGATGAACTTGAGTAATGGTGAATTTAAGAAACAGTGTGTGTGTGTGTGTGTGTGTGTGTGTGTGTGTGTGCTCCAAATTAGTGTTTTCATGTCTCAGTTTTATAATATTGAGGAGTACAGTGTTAAGTGAATGCTGAAAAAGAAAAAACTGTGACGTGGACACAGTGTGAATCATCAGCTGTTGAATAGGAGGATTTTTAAAAAAAATTGTATTTACCAAGAACATGTATTGGTGCATTGTTTACATCATGGTCACAGTCATCATAGTTAATTTGTACCTGTATGTAAATAGGAGGATTAAAAAAATCTAAAACAGTGTTTCTTCAGCATGTGTCCTTGAGTAAATTTTGGGAACACTTGAAAACCCTTGAAGTAGCATGTAAACATGTACATGTTTGTCTGTACTTAGTTGTTTTTGTGGTGGCTTTTGTTCTGGAAGGTTTATAGCTTTCAAAAATTTCTCACTGAAGTGGGTTGTCCTTCTCCAAAATATTGCAAACCAGGCATCTGAAGGTTTGACAAGAGGAATCACTTAAGTTCTTGGAAAATAAAATTATTTTCCCGTGGTTTCTTATCTGGTTACAAATTTTAAAATTCCAAGCACAGATCAATATTGACTGAATGAAAAGTGAACAAAAAAAAAGGAACAACAACAAAAAAAAGAAAAGTGAAAAAATATAGTTAATTTAGTAAGGTTTTTGAGATTTGGGGTAATTCTAAAATGATCATTTGTTGATTACTGTGTTGAACACACTGGTGACATCCTGGCTGTTCTACAGGAGGGCGTGGTGCAGGAAAAGACTGTATGTCCTGTATGTCACCAGATATGTCCAAAGGTCTGTTGTTCTGCTAGACCATTACTGATGAAGTCCTGCAGCAGTAGATTTTAGTCAAATTCAAGGATGCAGTTCAGTGGCTGGGTATCTACCTAAGGAACATGCTGGAAATTATTTAAATTCACGTGAAAAACAGTGTGTTTGGTATGCTGGATACCTTCTAGATCCACCAATCCATGTTCCTTTAACCTTTTAAGAGGGATGACCCAATGTGAATGTAAAGTACTGTATTATCTAATGGACTATTACTTGGAGAAACCCAGAATAAAGTCAAACTGTGGAGCTAGCAATCCCTTTGAAATTGTGGCCATTTGTATATTTTATATTTTATTAATTTGGTCTCCTCATTCAGTAGAAGGAAGGAAACTTCTACGCCCCCAAACCAAAATATAATAGCATTAAAGATAATTGGATATAGGTAATATAAAGGTATTAATACTGGTCATCTCAGAGGATAAACTGGAATTTTCATATTGACAACGAAAATACACCTGAAGCATAATCTCTTTGACTATCAATGGCAATTATCAGCAGGGTGTAGCGTTCTGGATGAAGCTGTTTCCATAGTTGCAGGAGTCTTGTGATATGCAACACTGTCTTGTGAGAATGTGTAACTGCAAATTAGAATTGGAAGTGAAGACTGACGGGTCTAATTCAAACTATGGGGTAGTTTTCATTAGCTATAGTGCCAGAATTCAGTCTGAGTGCAGGGGACAAGTGAGCAGGGGTTCTTAATGGCCCTTATAGGTGGTAAAATAAATCTGCATCTTATTTGAAAAAGGCAGACTAAAAACAAGAGAACAATCTTTCTTGAGTTCTTGCCTCAATTTGCATTTTGGAACCAAGCGAAGGAAAATTCATTTAAAATAGATTATCTGATGACAAGGAGTCAGACTTACAAAAAGAATATTTAAGCTTTCTACCAATGAGAGGAAGACTAAAATACAATTTTTATGGAGCATAATCTTTGTGAAATTAAACATGTATAATGATTATACTCCAAACATGTTAGGAAGCTTTATATGACAATGAGGTCAGAAAAGAAGAAGACAGCAATACATTGTCTCATCTAAGGGAATATATAAATATGTAAAACAATATATATTTATTATATATAATTGCATGCTTATTTGCATTTATATACATCAGAAATATTTGTCCTAAATTAATGGGTTTAGTGTACTATCCTTTAGACACTTAACATTAATAGTAGGCAAACATTAGTTCCAAATTACTCTTGAATAAAACCAAGGTAAAATATTAAATTATGCTGTAAACTTCACAGAGGTCTAATAGATAACCTGAAGCCATGATGATAAAATATGCCTTAATCCATTTGGAGAAATTCATATTTTTAATTTTCTTTTGCAACTAAACTCAGCTCCTTAAAATTCTGCTTTTGTTTAAAATCAAATCAAATATAGTGTATTGGAAAAAACAGTTGACCAGGAGTTAGGCATCCTAAACATTCATTCTTTCTCTACAGCTAAACTAGTGCTGTGATTTTGGACAAACATCTTAATCCCTTTGAACCTGGTTTATCTGAACTGTACAATGCATTAGTTGCACTAGATTTTTAAAATGTCTTTTTGGTTCTAATGAAAATAAAATTCTAAATTGCTCTTTGAGCTAAGTCAACATCACCAATCTGGTTAATTCTGAGCCTTCGGCCCCTTTAAAGTACAAAATAGTTCATGTAAATTTAAAAAGAAAAATATATTCATCTTGTCTCCACTCCACTTTGCCTTTGAACACACAGTTTCAGATTTTTAGTCTGTATGGCGGCATTGAGGGCTATTTATTTTTCCAAAGACCTGTTACTCTGATGATTTGATAAGAAACAATATTTTTTTTCAAAGGTATTGAGTTATTCCCTTGGTTTGTATTAGAGAAGATAAGTCCTTCGAGTTTTTAAATGAGTTTACATTTTCATTCCATCTCTTTGATTCAAGTTTGAAGGGATTCTGTTTTGGCTATTTTATCTCTCTGCCCCTAGGAAAGCCAGACCTTAAGTTATCCCCCAGGGATCACTGGTAGCATTCCACACCATCTGTAATGTATAAATATATTCAGTTATTCAGTCTATTGCAACTTAGCTAGCTCTAGTAATTTTATATTATTGGAGTCTTTGAGGAGAAAGGCTTTCATTCTTTACTGATTTATTCCTTACGGTTAGTCCTGAACTTTTGATCCAGCTGACAAGTAATCTAATACAGAAACAAAGCCCTAAGATTTTTCACAATGAGTTAACGAACAGATAGAAAGTTCTGGAACCCATTCATTGTCTTTATTGCAGTCGACTGGCTGAACACATTTGAGCACCCTTGACAGATTTCAGATTTGAATTTAAGAGACTTTAGGCGGGATGAATTATTCTCAATAAAGGGTACTTGTCTTTGCTGCTTTTCACTTGATGCTGCCTTACACTCACCTTCACAACATGGTATCAGATTAGTTTCTTTGTCTATTTCTTCTCTTGAAAAATTCTTCCTGTACTTTCTTTCTCTATCGCTGTGATAAAAGGCAACAAGTTTTCCTCCTACCAGTGCATGATTCCAATTTTTTTTAATTTATGTATTAAATATGGATTTTTTTGACTTTCATATATATATAGCTCCATCTACATGAGCTTCTGGGTGTAGAAATGCTCATTTGCCATAGTTGACCTCTTGGTTGAGGAAGAAACATAACAGAGAACAAGTTTGGGGGAAATATCTGTGATAGCAAGATAAACACGAGTTCTAATCCGAGTTCTTGCACTGCTAGTTGTGTGTGTAACCTTGAGAATGTCAGAAACTTTTTCAGCATCTGTTTTTTGTTATCTGAAAACTTGGACAACAGTTACAAAACTAACCTATATTCACCCACCCCTCTCTATTTGCAACAAGTTTATTTACACTTTTCCATTTTTTCCTTTCATCTTACTTTTCTTTTAACCTTCTTCTTTATCCCCCTTTTCCCTATCTAGTTCTCCTCTCTTTTGAATGCTATCTCTTTTTTTTTTAAACATAATATCTATTATACCCCTTTGTCCTTATTTACACTTATGGTTTCTCATATCAGAGCAACAATTCGATGTCTACTGATAAGTGTCTGATTTATTTCACTTAATAGTATGTTCTCAAGGAACATTCATTTACATACAGGGTGAATGGAAGGGAGGGGAGGGGAACAGGGGGGAAAGCCAAGATACATCATGTACAGGTACAAAATAACCATGTTGATTATGATCATTATGTATATAATGTACCAATACAGGTTCTTGGTAAAAAAAAATTTAACCTATATTAATGAGGAAAAATCATTGTGCAAGATGAGGTTCTAATAATTAGAAGTTATCTTTAAGAACCTCTTGTACATTTAGCATTATGTTTGCCTTAGGATAGGATAAGGGAACTTCCAAAGTATGACATACTTGGGAATTTACAATTTAGTTAAAATTTTACATTTTCTAAGATACATTGCAATAAGCTTTGTACTCTGATCACTTAATTCTGGCACTCATTTATTAACTTGTTTATTCAATAAATGCTTCTTACATCCCAAATATTATCCTTAGGGTGTGGGTGTACATAGCCAGAATCTATGAAAACACACAATTGTTTTGTCTTGCAGATATATAGATATATATCACATTTAATGTATTAGAGTGACTACATAGCTATTCTTGCTCCAAAGTGCCTGTGTTCAATCTCAGTTCTGTCGGGAGCCTGCTGGGTAATTCTGAGCAAATTTTAAAATCTACTTTGAGCTCCAATTTCCTTATCTGCAAAATGAGATAGTAATTGTATATTTGCATGTGCAGATCAAATTTGTTAGTATACATAAAGTACACAAAGTAATTTCCAGGATGTGGTAAGACACAAGCAAATGTTAGTTTTATTATGAATATTATTGTTATTTTTCTGTTTTCCTGATATCAGGCTCTTAATTATACTTTGAGGGCAACCTTCTCTCCATTCTCAGTCAGTGTTTTAGCGTTTGTATGTACCTGTAAATTAAGCTTAAATTAATCAATATGCTGTAGTTCATTTCCTTCAGACATAATGATTGGTTGAGGTAGGACAAAAGCCAGTCAATCAAGTTAAGTTAAAGTCATTTCCATAGCTTCTGATGGCGTGTCCAGGAGAACACATGTTCTTTTCATGAGTATGAGTCAGATAGTGGTAACATCCTAGAAGAGGATAGAATGAATTGGGGGATAAAGATGTAAGCCTCTGGATAAACAGTATCAATGACATTACTACCTCATCTTTCTGTTATGTGTTCCAACAAACTACAATTTTACCATCTCCTTTTATTTAGTGTTTGACTAAGTCAGAATTGGTTACTGTTTGTGACAACGAAGAAATCTAACTGATAACTTGGTCACTTGGAGGTTAATGTTGACATCTGATTATAAAGTTTCTTTCCTTCCTTCCTTTCTCTCTCCATCTAATATAGTTAACTCATATCATGTTGTAGCATTTGTAGAAACTTCCCTTCAGGGCAGAAGCCTGCGATTGTTTTTTTGTTTTTAGGATGACAGTGTTTCCTGACTCTCTTTGATGTGATCAGAGTACAGACAGGAAGGAGCTACAAGGTAAAGAAAGCCATGGATTGTTTGCATTGTGGATCAATGGTGATTTTTGTGCCTGGTAAAAATGAGATATAGTACTAGTTTGCTTATACATATGCAGCAATATGAGAGATCAATCATATACATTCTAGAAAAGGCACAACCAGATTAAAGGAGGAAAATCAATTAGGCTATTGAAACATACAGGAGACTAAAATGTCGGTAAGTACTCTGTGGAAAAATATAGGGTGCAAATATTAGAGTAACTAAACAGAACGTCACTCAAAATAAAAGCAGAAAAAGCCCATTATTAATAATGTAGATAATATATATTAAGCACTTGATGCTGAGTGTTTGCCAAGTATTTTTTCAATGTAATTTAGGCACCCAAGAAAGTATCCTGTACTCTGATGTTTATATATAATTCACTTCAACTCTCACTTTACTTAGGGAGGTAAAATTCAAGAATTCCTCTCAATTTCTTTCAAAATTCTTAGGATTAGGAGTTTAAGTTTCTGTTAGTTTTCTCACCATTAATTCCACTAAATTAATTTTGTTTTGTTTTGAATATATATCTTTGAGCTTGTTGTCACTGATTCGTTACCCAAACATTCTAGTGTTCCTGATTCTTCAATGGCCCAGTGACATAAAATGAAATGTATAAGAGATTTGTATGAAAGTTGGATATGAAGGCAGAACTGAGCCAGGTACATACAACAGGGAACAGCTCATATCACATTATTGTACGATAATGTCTTCAGTATAAACAACAGCATTCGTGCTCACATGAAAATGTCTCCACCATTTTTATTGACCCTTATTCCGCCCACTGCCACAGCCTTTATCTTGTTAGACTTCTTTCTGCTCTTCTGTGAATATGCCCTTCTCCTGAGCCATGTGATAAAAATTTGTTACCTTATTTAATACCTACAGCTACTTTATGGACAATCGGTGTTATTAATGTCAGATGAATAAATTAATCCTCCTCAAATAATTTGGAGTTAGAAATTACCAGTGCAGGATGAGACTAGCAAACTCTTTGGCATAGTATGTCAGCCTCTGACAGTCGCAGTAAGAACGGTACTTCATGGCTCCCAAGAGTGCTGGAAAACTGTGCTGTGTATGTAAGAGCAAGAGGAGTGAGTGGGATGGGAGGGAGTGGCAGTTATCAAAAATATAATAGACAGCTTTTGGAAATTGGAATTTTTATAAAGTCTGACGGCAAGTTTATAAATGGAAGGGATTAATTTGCTGGAAAAATAATTCAAAACCTAGGGAGAAATGCCAAGGGGTAGGAAGAACATTATTTTCCTCCATCACTTTTCTTCTTCATAGTAGACCCATAGCTTGCAAATTCCTTTTTTATTAGTATACGAGCAAGGTGCATTGCTTTATTATAAGACAATTAGTTCTTATTTATTTGAGTGAATGTGTTATGATTTTATAAGGAAAGAATGAAGAATTGATTCTACCAAATTCCTATTTAATGTTGTTATAATATTCATGTTGAAGTTGAAATGTTAGACTCCTTCAAATTTATTCCCCAAATAGTGATCCCAGCTGAGAGCTTATCAGCAGTACATATGATGATGATGATAATAATGGGAAATACTTATTGCGCATTTACTGTGTGGCAGAACTTATATATATAATGTGTATATAAATATATTATGTATTTTATACATATTTATATATTATATATTTTAATTTCTATTTATACATATTATGTATTATGTATTTTATACATATTTATATATTATATATTTTAATTTCTATTTATACATATTATATATTATGTATTTTATACATATTTATATATTATATATTTTAATTTCTATTTATACATATTATATGTATGTATGTATGTATATGCTCATTTAATCTCATCTAAGTCTCCCAGCGATGTTGTGCAGCAGGATTATCTCTATTATTACTACTTATATTTTATTTCTGAATAAAAACCGTGGACAGTTAAATGACATACTCAAGGTCACATCAAGCAAGTGAATGATCAAACTGTATTTGAGCAGGGAAGACTAGCATCTTGACAATTTTCTTTATTGATTGTTTAGATGCTTCCAGGGTTGATGCTGTGGCAATGTGGCATTTACATCCTCAACTGGTGAGCTGGACCTTACCAAACCTTTCTTTTCCGTTTACTAATAAATGACTCCATTTTGAAAAAGTGGGCTGTACAAAAAGGACAAGGAGAAGAAACCTGTCACAACTAACATATAATAAGAGAAATTTTAGAACTGGAAGTTTCCCTAAGGATGGATAATGAAACACTAAGAAATCCGAGGCATCATAGAAATTTAGATTCACTTGCTCAAGGTCAAACAGCTAGTTTTATAATTACATTTTCCTTTGTCAAAGAAGTTAAGTGTTTTAAGTAACTAATTTATTTTAATGTTGGAAGATCTCTATAAATCTTCCCACATTACTTAAATAAATAATTCTCCACTAAAGTTGTTTTTCAGTAATTTTGTTTGGCTGTTTTAGTGTGTGTTTTTCATAATCTCTAACGCTGAATTTCTCATCAATTCAGCCCTCCAGATTTTATTAGGTTTTGCGTGCTCGGGAAATAACACCATCAAAGCAGAGTTATCTTCACATACGCAGGACAATTATATTGATATATCATGTGCTGTATTTTAATTTCAAAATTATTGCCTCATTGTTTCCTCCTAGAGCCCAGTTTTATTTCTTTCTTCTTATCGTTAAAGGTACAGTGAAAAGTAATTCACCCTTAAAAAAAGAAGAGGAAAAGAAAAGGTTTGCTTAAAAAACGTAGCTAGAAAAATCTCCCACAGAGTGAATTCCCACAGTGTTATGGAGGATGTAAATTTAGCCCAGTGTGATTCAAACAATCAAGTTAGGAATTTTAATTTAATGGTTTGTTCCTTTGAATTGTTAGACACTCACCTCATTGTGTAAGTTCTGTTTGAATTGTAGAAAATTAAACTAAAATGTGTTGAGTTCACCTCAGTCAGGTTATTCTGGGAGGTCTGATGCATATGTTGAGTGATGGACTAGAAACAAATGAATCAATATATATAAAAGGAGGTTTAAATTATCTTGCTTTAATAATAATGATTCTGGTATCCCTCAGTACTTTAGCATTTAAATTTCTGTTTTTGTGGTGATTATATCATCTTAGTAATTTTAATAGGCTTGGAGAATTATCTTATTTTCATTTCAACATAACCCAGAATCCCACGTTTTAGGTATGTTGGTTAGAAATCTTGGTGGCTAATAGATCAGAGGTTTTGTAAGTCAGACCCTGCCTGCCTGCCTGACAGGGTTGTGCAAATAAAATTCTGGAAGAGAACAAAAGGCTGGGCAGGCCAGAAGAACCTAGTATTTTTTATGGTAACTGAGGGAATAGGCCAATAGGCCGAATGGGTCTGGATGATCACGGCTCCTGTTTGGAATTGTAATTGTAAGCTTTGTTAAAATAGAGCACATTCCTTTGAATGTAAGAAAACATATAAAAAGCTCATCAAGAGGAAAGTGACTTGGTTATAAGCCTTTTTACGTGTTTACCCATAAAGAAAGAAATGTTAATAATGGGAACTCTTGGACAGTAAAATAGAGTTCTTTACACTTACGGGCTTTAGAAGTTAGACAGTGAAACCAGGCAGGGAACTTGCACCCACATATATTGTTCAGTTTTATTTCGAAGCCCCTGAGGCCAAGACTCAGAAATGGTGTTCCATGCCAAGGATGATGCCGGCAGGGGCTGAGTCAGGAAAAGTGTTCCCCTTTCCTTTCATGCCATGTTTCTTTGCCTTCTCTCGGGAGTCCTTATGTCTCAAATAGCTGTCACCGGTTCCTGAGTCTCTTTCCTTGAACTTAATGTTGAGATTAATTTACAGCAAGCTCATGCCTCTGTCCTTTTGAATGACCATGGCCATGTCACACATATGGTGGCCAAATTATTTCCAATTACCAGTGCTGATAATATAGTGGCTCGAGATCTTTCTACCGCCTTGCTGGTTCTGAAAGCCTCAAGCCCTTCTGCAGGTAGATCTGGCTCCACCATTAGTGTGCCTTAACCTACAGTGATCCCTGGAAGTTGGGAGGGGTGGGGGGAAGGGAACCGACAAAGTTACCAAAGATCTATCTAACTTTTTTCCATATTCACGAAAGGCATTTCTCATGTGTTCATGAAGCATGTTCGTATAAAGCAATTAGGCAATGTGGGACAAAATGAAAGCCTGAGAAAGCAAACGTTTTCATAGAAATGGAATATTCAGTCCACTGTACCAATTTTACTAAGAGGCCTGGAGGCCAGGAAACCTGGGCTGCTGAAGATTTAAGTGGTTTTAAGTCCTTTAACTTCCCCTAGTCTCAGTTTCTTCATCTCTAAATAAAGGGCATGGATTAAATCATTGCTAAGGACCTTTTGTGTTCCAGCAAGTTCTTTCAAAACAGACATCTGTGTTATCTTTGAAGTGTTGAAAGAATATATGAAGTGATATGGACTAATACCTTTTTAAAATCCTGATTGCAAAATTGCTCTCAGCGAAGATTAACTTCATTATATGGTTACCCACCGAGCCTCAGCCTCATACAGACATCTAGATGCTTTTTAGTTTAACATGCTTTAAGAAGATATTTGCTCAATGCTTAGAACAGTACTTTGAGGAAATATTTTCCTCTCCAGAATCCTCATGGAGCTGTCCTTAAGCATCAACTTAGGGTAGGGCGCTGTTGACATTGAGAGTTCAAAGAACTTTAAAATTTGGCAGGGGTCCCCAGGGAGGTTTGGAGTGCTGTTGAAGGGAAATATGATTGAGGGCATGTTTAATTAAGTGACAATTGAATGATCTAGGGAATAATTGCAGCTTGTAACCTGCTTATTTAACTACTTAATTTTCCTATGCAGCGGATTTCTGTTCTTTAAACTCTATCATCATTTAAATAAATCTACTTGGAGTTGATTCATCTAGCAGTGAATAACTGTGTTCTCATTTTCTGTGACATAATTCTAAAAAAAAAAAAACTTTCTGAAATTTTCTTGGCATCTGATTCTAATGATTGGAACAATCCCAATGATTATATCTAAAAAAATATGTGTTATCTGTAGCTCTTTGCTATGCCAGCATGGTCCCAAACCTCAAGAGACTGTAACATTGCTAGTAATGTATGTCATTTATTTGCTTTTTTAAAGTAAAAATAAATTTTGACTTCACTTGGTAAAATGTATATGACTTTAAAAAACTACATTTATCAACTACTTGTAGAAAGGGTAACCATATGACATAATCTTGTCTGATGAGACATAAAGATAAATCCCAGATTGGGCTCCCTTAAAACTCCTCAAAGCTAAGGAAAAAGGCTGGTTGAAATGGCAAATGTTCTTTGCCTTTATCAGTCCCCTTCTCTGGAATGTGGCCTGAGAGAGGCAGCATTTTGTGGGTCTATTTTATCAGTTGATCATAATTTCAAAGGGAACCGTTTCCTGCTTAAAACACGGGAATGCCAAACTGTAAGTACTGAGGAAGCTGACCTGTTGTGGCTGAGTGGCAGATTTAAGAACGTGATAGACACCAGTTATTCTGTGAAGCGATCTCCTGGGACAACATCCCTTATGTCATGGAGAGAAAAGCCCGGGGTTCCTCGAGACAAAAGCATCCATCCTGATACAAGAGACTTCAGTGAAGCCTTCTATCCAAGGAATAGTGTGCCAGTTTTCACACCTACTCAATGGTTGGCAAATGACTTCATCTTTTCAATTCTAATATTTTTGTTGTCATTCCGTGGAGCACTGTATTAAGAAAGATCTCCAGGCAGCCTAACCTCACTGCAAAAGTGTTCTGAGTCTTCAAGACAGTATACTAGGGGTAAACACATGGAAGGTGAAAAAGGGGATCCAATATTGCATCTATAACAAATTGCCACAAGCATAGTGGCTTAAAACAACAAAAATGGTTTTTCTTCCTATCCTGGAATTTAAGAGATCTAAAAGCAAGGTCTGGGAAGAGCAGCATGCAAGTCTGTATCCCCTGGCCTGTGGCCACTTCTTCCATCTTCAAAGGTGCAATACAACAACCTCCATCTCTCTCTGACTCAGACTCTTTGCCCTCCTCTTCTAAAGTTATATCATTCTTATGGTCTTTAACTTAATCATATCTGTAAATTCCCTTTTGCCATCAAAAATGACTTATTCACAGATTCCTGGGATTGGAATTTGGGTATCTTTGTGGAGCCCTTATTTTTCAAACCACCCACAGCCAATCACTTTTAGTCATTTGATTGCTACTTTATCTTTACTACCTAACACTTTGTGCATAGTATTGTCCTTATCCCAAAACAAGAATGCTAGATGTAATTATCTTCTTTGTTCAGAAGAGGATGTGAGACTTCAGAATGATTAGTTTACTTTTCAATGTACCTAAAAGGGGGTAGAGAAGCTGGCATTCAAACCCTATGTGTCTGGGTTTTAACTGGTTTACTGTAAAATCCCCAGCTTTCATTCACAATAAGGCAGTAATCTTTTAAGCTTTAGCAGCAAAACCTATGTTAAATGAAATCTTACACATGTAATCAATACATCCCTTTTCACCATCTAAGGGTTCAAAATAGGGTCTTCTCTCTTTCAGTATTCAAATGAAATGATTTCATGCTCCATTTTGCTGTCTTGAAAATGTCCTTTTTTTCTCCTTGGACCTTCCCTCCCTGAATAAACCCAAGAATTCTAGAAGCAGATACTTAGTTCATGACATATAAACCACGTGGAGAAAGAATCAGAATAATATAATCCATTTACCAGGGGCCAACATCTCCATTGTTGTTGTTACTATTGCTTCCACACATACTGTGTCACTGCTAGGGATTAGAATCCCACAGCCACTGTAAGGTGTCTATGGAAGGTCACAGCAGAGGCTTTTGTCTGGTGGTGGACTGCGGATGTGGGGAGCAAAGGAAACTTCTCCCATGGTACTAGGCAGAGCTGTGTTGGTCATGCCCCTACTCTTACAACTCTACAGTGGAATTGTTCTTTCACAATATAATCTGCAGGCATTTGCCCAGGGAATTTCCTTCCACAATGTCTGCAGATCTGGGATATGAGGGTTTTCCTGTCTCAGAAACAGATTAACATCCAGAGCTAAAGGAGGCTCCTTTATAACATCAGCATCATAGTTCATGAGGTTAGGGAAAATCTCCCCTTGGTTCTGAAGCCTATTTGATTTGGTGCATCTAAACAAGAGTTTCTTTTTCCTTTTTTTTTTTTTTTTTTTTGGTGCTGGGGACTGAACTCAGGGCCTTGTGCTTGCAAGGCAAACACTCTAAGCACTGAGCTAAATGCCCAGACTGAAACAAATGTTTCTTTAGAGATGTTAGAGCTAGAATAGGACAAAAGTAAAAACATCAAATACTAGAGGCATGAGCAAGACACAAGTTTCTTTCGCATGCTCTCTTCTTGTTTCTCCATCTTCTTTTTTACTTGCCCAAGGTCAGCTTGTAGTCCAAGGTGTTTGATAAACGTAGAGGCCACAGGCATCACAGCAAGAAGAATGGGGAAAATGGTAGAAGAGCATGGCCCTTCTTTTAAGGATATTTTCTTTGCCTCCCTCTGTCCAAAACTTAGTCGCATGGTCACATCTGTCTGCAAGTATAGGAAGTGTACTATACAGATGATCAAACATCCTACTAGACTGAAGGACGTTATTCCTAAGGAAAAAAATGTCAGAACCAGCAGTCTTCATTCCAAGGACAGCAGGCTACCTTATTATATGGCCACCCCATTTTATAAACTAGATGGAAGCACACTGAGCTGATGGGTGCAGCAAAGATTTCACAAAGCCCCTCACACTCAGCCTCTGCTGTGGTCTTCAAGGCTGTGCTAAGACTGAAGGCCTCAGGAGGCCACTTTGAAATCCACAGTATGCGGATGGCAGCCCACTGTTCAGTACTACCTGACAAACAGGTACTTTGGACAAACAGGGTTCCTTGTTTTTCCTCATAACTTTAGGAAAAATAAAGACGATAATGTAGCAGTAATTCCGGATTTTCTTTGCCTGCAGAAGGTCTCATTGTTATTTAAAGGTCTCTTAAAGAAAACAAGCATTTCAGATTCATCTGGAATTAATCACCATTCAGGTTTATTTCCTGCTTTTTCTAAATCCAATACTGCTT
This sequence comes from Hystrix cristata, assembly GCA_004026905.1. Taxonomy (NCBI): domain Eukaryota; kingdom Metazoa; phylum Chordata; class Mammalia; order Rodentia; family Hystricidae; genus Hystrix; species Hystrix cristata. The sequence continues at coordinate 27,956 of PVJO010008828.1, forward strand.
TCCCCACCCTGTATCCCCATCTCTGTGTGTACCCTTCCAGTTCATTTTTTTCCAAATTAACGAAATTATATACTTTATTTCGATTTCCTTTGATTTAGCTTAGTGTGCTTTTTTGGTTCTAGAATCCCATACAGGGATTCTCCATTATATTTAATAGCTATGACTCCTTAGGCTCCTCATAGGTGTAACCAAGTCTCAAATTCTCCTTGTTTTGATGACCATGATGGTTTGGTTTAAGTCCTGACTTCCTTATAGCATATCAATAGTATATTTTATCTACATGGTTCATGAATGTTTATATTCATCTTAATCACCTGACTGAGGGAATGTTGGCCAGGTTTCTCCATTGTAAAGTTGCTCTACTTTCTCCTCTTTCTGTCATGTACTTCGTAGAAGGAAATCTCTTTACACAGCTCACAATGAAGGAGGAAGAAATATGCTCCTTCTGTCGAGAGTGGGGTATCTACATGGATTATTCGGAGCACCTCTGCATGGGAGGTTTACCTCTTCCCTCATTTATTTATTCACCACTTATTTGTGTCAGTATAATTTCATGGATATTTATTTCATACATTTGAGTCCAGTGTTACATTATTTTGTACTCAAATCATCTCTGCTTTGGTCACTGGGAATTCTTTCATGTGGCTACTATGTCTCTTTAACTTACCCACAACTTCTTATTATCTGTTTATTTTTAGAAATTCTTTATTTTGTGGTATAATGACATGCTCCAGGCTCATCACGCCCCAAGTGTAGAATCGGGCGTTTGTCCAAAGCATTCTGATTTCCTTTATCAGAGGATTGCATTACGAATCAAATCTTTTACACTATACCAGCTCACAGTCTTTACGTACGTACACCAGTATGTAATTCTAGTGAAGCTAACAGGAATATGGCTCTAACTGTGACACTTTTAGCATTAAAGGAACAAGCGGTAAAATATTTAGACTTTTGGGACTGCCTGCCCTTTCCTTTACCTGGTAAAAGTGGTTACTCAAATTAGAACCTGAAAACTTTGAGCCACAAGGTCCTTTGGAGAAGCTGCTGAGGAGAAAACAGACTTTGGCTTCCTATTCCCAAGACCAGGTAGAAGTAAACACATGGGAATTTAGCCCCGATTTCTGAGCCTCACCAGTTCGCTGACATTCTGACCCGGTCATGGGTTCATGGTGTTAGAGCAAGACCTGAGAAACCCAAATGCCCTGTTTGCTGGTCCTCTCAAGTCTCATTTCCATTGTGACCTCTTTTATGGTTAAGGAAATGGAGTCATTTAACAAATATAAAAAAAGCTTGATATAATAATATAGTTTATTCATTGATTGATTACAAACATTTTATTATAAGCTGTTTCTTTCATGTAAAAAATTTGTGATGAAGCTGATTTGGGCATCTTTTTTGGTTTCCATGATTTAAGGAAAAAATCAGAGGTAATTTGCATGGTTTCTTTACTTCGTATCTCTTTCAGTTTTGTGGGAGTCGTTTCCTCCATGCATCAGGGCTTCCTGCCTCAACCTGGCACTGTGGGAATGAGTATATATTTAGAGTAAGGCTGTGCTGATGAGAACTGAAAGAGTTAATGGACTTAAATCTCAGTACATTTTTCTGAAGCTGTTTTTAACACTGATTATTTCAAGGTGGTTTTCATAATCACTTCCAAATGTTTTAATCAGCCTGTTTTTCATTTTCCTCAAAACTCCTTTTTTAAAATGTTTCCTTCCCATAAAGATTTTTCTGGCCGCTTTCCTTAATGGTACTCTGGACAAGCCCGGTCAGACACCCTGACAGTTTGTTCCGGAAGTACCCTCCCACCTCCGACCGCATCGCTCTTCCGGTCTCCCGGCGCCTTTCGTCTGAGGACAACCTGCTTGCAGCCTGGCTGTCTCGTGCAGCCTGAGTTTCAGGTCTTGTGCAATTTTTATTTCAACATGTCAGTCATGGTGGCAGCTATCTCCTCTTGTCATCATGCTGTTTATAGATCTCTCTGAAATAGAATCCATGAGACTTTTAAAAAATCTAATTTATTGATTATAAGCATTGGGCATCTGTTTAATCTTGTTGGTATTCTTTTGGTTTCAGACTCCCTTTTTTCCTCCTGGGTTTTTCCTGCCTGGTAAGGGGCCCCTTCCCTACTGTATCAGGTAGTAATAGTCAATTAGGCTGCCCAAGGAAGACAGGGCTCGACACTCATTACGTGCCACGGCTTTTGGACAGCTCTGTGTAAACACGCATTACCAGCTGAGCAGGCTGATGTCAGAGATTGGAGTCAGAACGTGCCTGCCATTCCTTCAGAAGGAGGTCCTGTTAGGTCACGATAAACAGCCGCAAGATTTACGGTTTCCTAAAGAGGAAAACCAGTTCCCTAAACCAGTGCTGAGAGTGATATCGGTATGCCAGACACTCCTCCTTGCAAACATCATGACACAGAAACAAGATCACTCATCAAACACGCTGTCATCTTGTGGGATAATGAGTGTGGGTGTTATTTAAAAGGTAATGATAACAAGCGGGCCTGTTTTCCTGATTTCCTTTGCATCATTGGGCTATACAAATCTAGAAGCATATTCTTCGTTTAGTCGAAAATCTTTATAAATATAGCTTTTTTACTCTGAACTATATTCTTTATACAAGCCCATTGAGAGATCCAGTATTTTTATTCTGAAATCAGAGGTCAGAGTGCATCTTTTTTCAATGGAAAAAGAAAGTATATCTCAATTGAAGTCAAAATTCCTCCCCAGGTTATTGAGTTGAAAGCATTGCTATGTGTTTGGGCATTTAAGCTTGTTGATAGGCTCTTCTCTTAGATGAGGAACTATTTATAATGAATGATATTGAAATAGTCCTGTCACTCAATAAGGAAAAAGTAAATTTGATAACTTGTTTCGACAATAGGTTTTTAAAATTTAGATCATGGTACAATGTTAACATCAATTCTCAACACATAATTATCATTTATGACTAAAATTATAAATAACGGATTATAGACAAAAAAATAAGACTACAGTTTTCTTAGGACCATTCAAAGGAAACAGCTTTGGATTAATATACTATCCTCAAAACCCAGATGTTTTCTCTATGCATATCTAAGCATGTGAGTATTTGGAAATGTGAATTTGAGGCTGGTATTTTCTCCTTGCACCGTGCTGACTGGCACTCTGTGAACAGGGCGGTGTATTTGGCTGTGTGCTTAAAAATTCTGTAGTGAGAACATTCATCAGCAGTAGAGGTTGAAGAACAAAGGATGGTAGAAAAAAGCTTTGAAAAACCATAGTATTGGGGTCTCTGATACACGAACTGGGTTCCAAGGCAATAGCCTTTCATGATTTCTTTATTAATGCCCACAAAGATGACTGATTTTTACGCCAGTTCTAGTGTGTTTGAGCTATTGCACTCTCAACAACAAAAAAGGTTACTCAAATTTAGAGTATTTTATTAATAAGATTAATTAGCATAAAATTTTATAATTGAGAAAGGATATAAAAAAAGAAGATAAAGTAGGTGTTCTAATGAAAAACCGGTACCCTTCCCCAAGGAAATAAATGTGAGTGTGGATGTAATATTAATACCAAAAAGAGGAAAAACTGGGTAGCTGCCTCATGTGGTGGTGAGCTCCTCCTGGGGCTGTGTGCTGGCTTCCAATTCTGTTCTCTTTATAGTTCTGACTCGGGAAAACTCTGCTTTTGGAGTTGAGGTTCTTCATGCTTTGTTTTACCCTAAGGAAACGTGATGAGCTTTCCTGGGAGTTTTTATGTGGGGAAAACTAAATCTCTTTTGCTTTTATATAGGCAACGATGTACTTTAACAAACACAGAGCTGGCATTCCCACTGACAATTAGTCCAGTCTCTGCATTGCCCCTCAAGGAGCTAGGAAGCACCAGCTCTCATCACTGCAATTGTGTCCTCATTCATATTTTATCTTTTCTAGCCTGCCCTTCCTTTTTATTTCTCTGACCATGAGCCATCGGGTCAGCCTGAGTTTCATTTGTCCCATGGAGTTTCTTTTAAGAATTCTGGCCCCTCATTCTTGCTTCTCTCCAGAGCCGATTGGCATGGCTGACTCCTGACTGAGCAGCTAGGTACATAGTATCTTCTCCTTCCGTCTTTCTTGCTTTCTTTTTTAATTTCTCTCTCCATCTCTCTCTCTATTTCTCTGTTTGTCTCTCTTGTTCTCTCTGTCTCTCTCTGTCTCACACACACACACAAACACACACACACACTCACCTCAATCTTATCAGCTAGACTGTAGACTTCTTGAGAGACTGGAGAGTTCACCTTCCACGATGTCTCTTCACAGCTGCTAGAATGACTCTGAGTGTGTAAGACTGTGCTGTGTGGTGCTTCTCCACTTTTGATGGTCTTGGGTAACCAGAAGTTCCTTTTTATGGAGGAGAAGGAGCCCTGGAAGAATTTATGTGGAAATATTTTCTAATTATATTGTTAATGGACTATAAGTGATGGCTAGAACTTCTAAAAAGGATGTCACATGTCATTAACTGTCCACTTGTTGTGAATCAGTTTCAAAATTGCCTCAGACCAATTATTTTAGACAAAATTATCCTAATATTATTGCTTCAGGAAAATATTTGACAGCTCTGTCTTTTTGTAACCCCCTGGGACAACCACAGAATCAGATCAGCGCTTTATAAATTGGTTTCCCATGTGTTAAAATCAGTTATATCTCACTTTAAAAATGTGACTTAGAATCAGTCAAAATGCCATTTTCCCATTTGGCACATAACCCTTATTGTGTGATACCATATTTCTAAGTTAAGGTGGATGAAGTGTTTCAGAGAGGTTCACCAGTGGGTATTTTAATAACATTTTGGTGTATAGCATAAGAAAACATAAAAGCAAACATTAATTTTACTGGTTTGCATATCTTGGAAAATGTGTTCATTTTTACCTTGATTTCATTGGTATTTTAGGTAAAGTACAGTATTTAAAATATTGTGAAACAAATGAAAGAAAACTATAAAGAATTTATTTACTCTTTGTATGTTGGTGCATTCACATAAAATTGTGAATTTAATAGGAGATCAAAATTTAAAGAACAAATATTTTAAAGAACAAAATAAAAAAGAGACCAAAGGAAAGAAGGAGGTGGATATTTTGCATATGGGAACAGGACCAAGAGATGGAGGGAGGGTGGAGGAAGCGGAAGGGGCAGGGATGAAAAAAGAATTAAAGTGTGTCACATACACGCACCAAATCCTCATGATGAATGCTACCATTATGTATTCAAACAAGTACTAATAAAAATAAAAAATTTAAAAATAAACAAGGAAAGGAAGAGCACAACTTATAAAAAACACAATTCAAATAAAGACTAGATGATTGGTGAAGACAGGAAAGATTCTTTTAGTGCTTATCACGTGAGAAAGAAATATGTTCCTAACATGGTGCTGGCTCCACATGGTGAGTTGCTCTACAGAACCCACTTTGCGGCACAGCTGTGATGTTTGCTCTAAGGTGAACATAGCCTGAAGCTGTCAATGACCAAGACACCCATCTGGCAGTAAGACTGAAGAAAGAAAATATAATTCCCAGGTTTTAAACTTGTTATTACCACATCCTGGTTGTCCTGTGAAATATACCACAAGTATTTGCTAATGAGATGCATTCGTTATAATAAAATGGACACTATTTTCTATTAGTTATAAACTAAAGCAGATTCTCTGGTATCTCTATAATCTTTGCTTTTACTCCAGCGTGGTAGTTATTCTTGAGTGGGAAAGAAAAGGTGTGGAGATAAAGGAGAGAGCTAGAATTGCTTCTCTTTCTAGGTCCAAATTTGGGATTACATCATATTTGGGGCTATCTATCCTATCTTTTTTTTTTTTTTTTTTTTTTTTGGTGCCGGGGATTGAACTCAGGACCTTGTGGTTCCAAGGCAAGCACTGTAACCACTGAGCTAAATCCCCAGCCCTATCTATCCTATCATGAACTCTCTCACTCCCTCTGCTTTATCTGAAAATTTGATGTATTTCTATACTTTAAACCAAAATGTATTCTTGAAAATCGAGAACACCTAAATCTCATCTTTGGAATCTTCCCAATGGTCATAAAATTGAAATGTTAAAAGAATATCCCTGCTCCTCCGAAGTATTGTTTGACTGGCTAAAAACGTGAGGAGTTGACAAAGAACAAGTCACACATGACAATAGACTTCACAAGCCTTTCCAGGCTACAGAATTCAGTGTAGATTTTGCTGGTGACTGGGGACTCATAAGTTTAGTCGTTTGTTGGATCTGGAAAATCTCCTTTCAGCAAAGGTTTCTGAAGAATTGAGTGCTTCTATTTTCCAGTCATAATGAAACCACTGGTAGAAATAGACATTAATCCTTAGTGTGGATTCTAAACTCCCAGGTTCTCCTGGGAGGGGGTGTGTCTTATTCAAAGATTTGGTTCTTAATCAAATCCTTGGTTCTTTAGACAGAGTCTGGCCAATGGAAGGGCTCAGAGAAGGTGTGATGAATTTATTTGAAACAACACAGTATCCCGGGAGAAGTCTGGGGCAGAGAGTCAACAGAATTGTGTTTTCTCTCCTGCATAACCACCACTGGCATTTGACATTGGAGAAGTTACACCCTTCTCTGGAAATCAACTTCAAATTTTTCCTGTAACGCTAGAAGGCAGGCACTTGAAATACATATTTCTAAGATATAAAAATATGCTTGGATTTGTGTCTGTGTTTCTTGATAGGTCACACCTACTTACAATTTAAAAATCACCAATAACTCAACCTTTCCCTTATGATAAGTACTTCCCCTATGCCAGATGCTTTCCTGAGGGTTTTACACATGTGAGTTCATGTGAGCCTCCTCTCATACATGTGGAGATAGGCTTTGTCATTCCCATCCTACACTCAGGGTATCTTAAACTTTAAACTCTTGCTTGCTGGGGTGTCACAGGGACTATGTTGCATCCAAGCGCACCTGACTTCTCAATACTGGTTCTAAACCAACTTACTGCATCGAAAATGTGAATTTAAACATTTATCATTTTACATATAATTTCTATATATTTTACTCATACATGTATGAACTTGCTATAGCTAGTAGTACCCGAGACTAATTACATATTTATCGGTGGTCACACCACTGATTGAAAATGGGGGGGGAATGAGGAAGAAGAGATATAAGAGGCAGAGGATATCACACCCATGTAATTTAACAGTTAGTTATTAATTAGATCGAAACATTCTTTATTACTGAAAACAATCTCTAGGCATCAACCAAATTTAAAATATGATTATATAATTATTTAAAGCTTGTTCCTTTCACTGAATTTAGTAGATTGTAATTATTTTCTGTAACTCTGCTGCTAAAAGGATGCAATATTTTGGTAACTTTTTAAGCAAAGCAAAACATGGGTTTAGGCTGAAGCCAGAATCCTTATCGTTCTCATTCACTATGAACTCCCCATTAAGCACAATTGGATCATAATGTAGTGTGACCACTGCTGTTCTCCATCTCCCTTTGCTTCACATCAAGATGGTAGTTCTCATGATTACAAATGTCTTCATTTGAAATCAGCAATGCCCCCAAATTACTAAAACTAACAGTTTCAAAGTTTACAGATCATTAATGTGACTTAAATTGATTTAGTGACTCAAATATTGCAATTATCTCCTCCTGAAACCCTCAGTGGGGGATTTGAAAATATTGTAAAGTGCTGACTTAGAACTGGAATCCAATACCAGTGATCTTCTCCCTCCCTCCCTTCCTGCCCCGTGTCTCTTTTCCTTTCTCTTTCTCTCCCCCTACCTTGGTTTCTTTCTATCTTTCAGCTGAACCAGACTCAGCATTATTTTCTCCAGTAGACTACTCTGGCTGAAACATTTGAAGAAATTAAAACAATATTTCTGGCTAGAGTTCTGTCTTAATATAAAGCCCTTTGTATAATAACAAACATTCCTTCTAATGACAAACATTCTGTATTAAGTGTTTATTAAGTTACCTACCGATAAGCTTTAAATCTTAATTTATGCATACAAAGTTGAAACAATACAAAGGAGAACCAAAGGAATTTGGTTATGAAGATAATTTTAATCTGTGAAAACTCCTGAAAACTGGCTGCTGTTTGAGTTAAAGGCTATTTTATTTACTATTGCATTACGTGAGTAAATTTAATGCATTGGTAATTTAGATACCCTGTTCCTCTAAGACTGTGCATTCAGAGAACTCTCATTATATATAAAAGCATCCTGCCGTGTTCTTTGCTTAGGGAATCCAACCTGTGTCTATAAACCCTTGCAGGGTTTCCTTGGTTCACTACAGGGGGCTGGAACAAGTAAGCAGATAGAGATGTTTTAAAATGAAAAGGAAGAAAAATTCATTCTATCATAATTACAATTCTGTAATAGTTCTGAGGCATTAGGGATGAATTGGGAATGTGTGTGTATGTGTACATGCACACACATATATGAAACCTTTATATTTTGAAGAACATTTAATGACAGCATACAGTGATCTGAAGATATAAAAGTACTGAGACCGTACTGGGTAAATTACTGCTTCTCCCCACTCTTGCTGGTCTGGGATGTCACAGGAACACAGATCTTATGACACAGAACGAAGCATCAGCAGAGCTCGTGCCCACAGAGATTCTCAAGGCATCATTAGGAAGGCAACCAAGCCTTCTGCCTTACTGTTTTTTCTTCTTCTTTTAAAATTTAAATAGCAGTACTCTCTTTCTCTCTTCAATCTTATTCAGAACCCCAGCACAAAAGGAGGAAAAAGCAAACTTTCAAAATGGTGGAAAGAGTGTGGAGCTCTGGTTACTAACACTCTCTCCTGTCCAAGTTTCCCTTCACAATCACTTTGTAGAATAGTCTAGAGTGTGGAAATTTTCTAGTTATTCATTAACTTGGGTTAGCACTCTGAATGCCTTAGCTATAGTATCTGGGGAGGTTATCATAGTCTGCATTACGTTTTATCTACTCCCACCGTCGTTCTTCTTTGTTAGCTGGTAATGAGCAGAGTCCTACATGGCTGAGACAGAAGGAAGAGAGGTCTAAACTGAGGGGAGATTGGGGAGAAAAGTACAACCGATCGGCCTGTGTCAGGGAGGACATAGAAGAGCTGTCAATAAGAGAGATTGAACACTTACAGAATAGTCTTGGAGCACTGGTTTCTGACGGGAGAAAATATGTAGGCTAAGGAGGAAAGCGTTCTAGAAAAAAAGTAGGTTACTAAGATTAGTACCTGTATTTATTTCAGAAAGTCTCTAGTTTTGCCAGTCGGGTTTTGTATTTACTCCATTGGTTGAGAAGGCTTATTAAAATCGAAGACCTTTTCAAAGCTTATAGACTTCTAGGCGATAGTCTAAGAAACCAGAAGAGTCCTCTAGAAAGAAAGAAAAAAATGACCCAGAGTTCTTAATGTAGATTGCAGCTGTGAATGTTAGCTTTTTTGGCACCTTTGGTTTGGAAATCTACTTGAAAATACTCTGGAGCTCAATTACACAATAATTAGTATTTGAGTCCTTTTTTTCTAATTTTTTAAATTTTTTTTTTATTTTTAACCAAGAACATGTATTGGTACATTGTACATATAAAGATCACATTCATCACATTTATTTTGTACCTGTACATGATTCATCTTGGTTCTCCCCTCTCTTCCCCACCCCTCCCCTATGTTCCCTCCATCCCTATTTACAGGTTTATTCACATTTCTCCATGATTTTCCTTTCCCCTTTCTTTCCTTTTTTCTCTTCCTGCTTTCCTCCTTTCTCTCTTTCTAGTGCTCCTCTCCTTTGTGTATTATCTTCCTTTTATATAATATCTATTACACCTCTTTGTCCTTATTTACAGTTATGTTTTCTCATATCAGAGAAATAATTCAATGTATACTCATTAGTGTCTGATTTATTTCACTTAATAGTATGTTTTCAAGGAACATCCATTTACATTCAAATGACTCTAGTTTATCCTTAAAGGACCCATCTGAAAAAGAGAACTACAGGCCAATCTCCCTAATGAACTTAGATGCGAAAATTCTGAACAAGATACTGGCCAACAGAATACAACGAAATATCAAGAAGATTATACACTACAACCAAGTAGGAGTCCTGTTGATCCCCAAGAATTCCTTGGAAACAGGAAAGTGTAGGACTGTCTTCTGTCTTAAAACTCTGGGGATCCTCTGATTCTTTTCTGTGCTCATCATATGAATTAGGTAAAAATTCTGCAAAGATATTTCCATTTTTCAAATGTGCTGGTGGAAAGAAGTGGTGCATGTGTAAAGGAATCCAAGTAAATCAGTAGCTGATTTGCTTACAACTTGTGCAAGAGTAAAATAATAGCAAAAATAGATTGAAATCATAGTGATCCAGTTCCCTGTAAATCATCTACTAATTAGTCTATGTTTTCCCCTATTGACTTTTCCTGCTTGTTCTATATATTTAGGAGTAAATCAGCAGTGTACAGGTGTCTCCATTTTCCTGGTTGTATTTAACTTGAATGCTTCTCTAGGTAATGCCCTCAATACAGTGTGTAAGCAATTTTCACATACAGCATTTTGGTGACTTGCTTTAAGACGCAAAGATGTCTGCTAATATTATGTACTAAATTTTCTTTAATTTTTTTTACTCTCCAGTCTTTCTATTCTCTGTTTTGGGGGTCTATAAATATGTATATATCAGACTGCTTGACATTATCCTACAAGTATTTAAATCCTTATTCCCTTTTATTAATGTTGCCTTAGATTGAATAATTTCTATTTATCTTTCTTACTTTCTGTCATTTACATTCTGATGATAAGCTAAGCAATGAAATTTTAATTTCAGATATTGTATTTTTAATCCAATATTTCCATTAATTTCTGTAGTTTAAATTTCTGTGGTAGAAATGCCTATCTTTTTATTCTCTATGAGCATATTTATCTATATCACTAAGCATGCTTATGATAGACATTTTAAAATCCTTCTCTGATAATTCAAATCTGAGTCATATCGAGTTTAGCCTTCATAATCTGGTCAGTTGGGAATGGGTAACATTACTTTGTTTCTTCACATTTGAAGTAATTTTGAATTATATCCTGGACATTATAAATGGCATGTTGTAGAGGCTATGGGTTCTGTTGTATTCCTCCAAAGAACGTTGATTTTTTTCTTCTAGTGGGCAATTTGAACTCACAGTGCGAAACTCTGTCCCCTGTTGGGTATGACAATTCAAATTTGATTTCAATTCTTTTGTCATTAGTTAAACTGCTAAGTCGACTCTACGCCTGTGTTGAAGCATCAATCAGAGATGTGTGCAGAGTTTACGCAAAGACATATTAGTTTTGCATTTTTATGAATAGGTTTTTACATGTTATATTTTCATAATAATTACATTATTGCTCATAGAAAATGTTACTAATTGTTTAGTTTACTTTTAACAGGAGTCAAACATGAAAAATAGATCCAACAACTGCAAGAAGATGCAAAAACGTCTAGTCTTAGATTAATTGGAATTAGTAAAAATATCAAAAATGGCACGCAAAACCTATTTAGAAAAAGAATAGCAGAAAATTTCCAAGTATAGTGGAAGAATTAAACATACAGATAAATGAGGCATGTAGAAAACCAAAGAGTCATGACCAAAAAAGAACCTCTCCGTGACACATAGTCAAAATTGTAGAAGTACACTAGGACAGAACCTTGAAAGCTGTCAGAGAAAAGTAACGAATAATTTATAAAGGTAAATCCATTAGAATTACAGCAGACTTCTCAACATAAACATTAAAGGCCATAACTATCTTTCGAAATTGATGAAGAAATCAAGTATTTCCACAACAAAGAGCACTTTAAGAAATTCATGACCCCCAAACTAGCACTATGCAAAATTTAGAGAGATACCCTAGAAAGAAACAATGAAGCCAAAAATACCAAAAAGTCTAACAGGATGACTACACCAGGACAGGTGAGCAGTTAAGCACAAAGGCAGGGGACAGGGTGAGGAATCAGCAACAGTAAAATAAGGCAAAGGCAGGATTAAGTCAACACCTTTCACTAATAACTCTAAATCTGAATGGTCTCAATTTCCCGGTCAAAAGACACAGACTGGCAGAGTGGATCAACAGTACTTGGGAATTAACCTAACTAAGGAGGTGAAAAACCTTCACAACAAAAACTGCAGTATTCTGAAACATAGGAGATCAAAGAGGACATCAGAAAATGGAATGATATTCCCTGCTCTTGGATAGACAGAAGCAATAATATCAAAATGGCCATATCCGAAAGTGTTATACAGATTTAATGTGATCCCAGTCAAAATGCCAGTAGCATTCCTCACAGACTTAGGGAAAACAGTTCTAAAATTCATATGGAACCAGAAGAGACCCAAAGTAGCAAAAGCCATCTCGAGCAACAAGGACAAAGTAGGAAGTATCACAATCCCTGACTTCAAGTTGTACTACAAAGCTACAGTGGGCTGGGGACTTAGCTCAGTGATTAGAGTGCTTGCCTAGTAAGCACAAGGACCTGAGTTCAATCCCTGGAACCAAAAAAAAAAAAAAAAAAAAAAAAAAAAAAAAAAAAAAAAAAAAAAAAAAAAAAAAAAAAAAAACAAGCTAGAGTGATAAAACAGCACAGTGTTAGAAAATCAAAACAAAACAAACAAGAAATAAAAACAAAACCAGACCAGTGGACCAATGAAACCGAACAGAGCATGCAGAAACAACTCTAGGTACATTCAGCTATCTGACCTTTGATAAAAGGGCCAAAAACATGCAATGGAAGACACAAAGCCTCTTTAACAAATGGTGCTAGGAAAATTGCAGAAGAATGAATCTAGATCCATATCTCTCAACATGTGCTAAACTCTGATTGTGATGGATACAAAATAATGAAAAATGAGGAACGCCGTCATATTGCTCCCTTCTCTCTTTCTTCTTTCTTCATTACTTTTTATTTGAATAAAACCTGAGTCATCTGTCTCATAGATTTTTCTAGTTGAGATTTTGCTGACTGCTCTCTGTGGTATTTTTAATATGTTCTTCTGAAATTTTCTATTTTCTGGTGGTTGATAAATCTTGAGTTTGATAAGAGTCGGGTAGAAGTTTTAAAAAGAGTTTCAAAAGTGATGGTCTGTACTTTAGGAGATAAATGATATCTGAACATCTCTCTCTTTTAATGATACTTTTTGGGTCTTTATCACCCTTTGATACAGATCACATGGGAAATAAGATACATTTTTTTTTTCAGGTACTAGGAATTGAACCCAGGGTCTTCACACTGAGCTACATACCCAGTCCTCCCTTTTTTACATTTTGAGACAGTATCTTGCTAAAATTGTTAAATTGCCCAAGGTGGGCTTGAAATTGTGATCCTCATGCCTCAGCCTTACAGGGTACTGGAATTACAAGCATGTGCCTCCATGCTCAGATTAAGATACATTCATAATTCTTTCACTATATTTACCAGTTTTTAAAATGCTGAAATAGATTGTTAGCAATCTCAGAAACAACAGAATTAGTTTGGTATTATTTTGTTTGGTTTTAATTTATTCTTTTTTTTTTTTTTGTGCTGGGGATTGAACTCAGGCCCTTGTGCTTGCAGGGCAAGCACTTTAACCACTGAGCTAAATCCCCAGCCCCTGGTTTTAATTCATTCTTGCATTCATCTATCCATTCATTCATTTTGGTATCATTATAGACTCACTGAAATCAAACACATTTGGTGTATTTCTACCCACTTCTATCATCCTTATTGATACTCAAGGTTTTCCATCTTAGATCAGGTTGGCTTCTCAAAGCTTTTAGCAAAAATTTTATAGTGTTTTATAACTTCTCAGCTTTTGTGTATGATAAGCTCTCTGATATGTTAATTTCATCCTTCTAGCATAGCCATTTCTGTAAGGAATCTGGGGTTTTTTTTTTTTTTTTTTGGTGTGAAAAGATTTTCAAGATCGCAATCAATACAAATATTAGAGTCTTAGTGATATTATCATTGTTTACAGAATCTTCGTGAGATACAGGAAAGACTGAGAAAGTTTTTCAGAATATTATACCAACAGAAACATTGTTGGCTTGGACTAAAAGTGGCAGAGAGAAGGAAAATTGAAAGAAAGCTGTTGAACTCCCAAAGTCCTGCAGGAAGGAAACAAGCTGAAAAACTACTTCACCGCAAACCTGAGCACCCTTCTTGAGAAGGGAAGGACAAGTAGGGGAGCAGAGATGTGAACTATAGCAGATTAGTCCTCCCACTTGCAGACAAATGCCTTTGATTTGTCCAGATGAATTCCCCCTGTGGGAAAATATCTATGAGTATTATCTAATGCCTGTGGCAAAATTACATTTTGGGAGAAGATAACTTGTTTCTTGAGTTTCCCAGGTTTACAGATGGGCAGGAATTTTACCACAGGAAGGATCATACCTCAAATCTTGCCCACACCTGATTTAGATGACAAAGGTAATGAGATTTTTAATATGAATTGATAAGACTTAGATGGGATTTTTTAGGTTTGATTAAGTGTATGATGGGTCAAAGACTTTCGGGACCTTGGGACAGGTATAAATACATTCATGGATGTGAGTCTTTGGGGTTGTAGCAGATTATGATAAACTGAGTAACCCCCCCAATATAGCCAGGTGTTAATCCCTTCAACCAATGAATAATTGTGTTATATGGTTTAAAAATAATTTTGCAGATAAGGTTAAGTAAAGGATCTTGAAATGGTGATATTGTCTTGGATTACACATCTGGGCTCAGCATAATTAAAATGGTTTTTAAAAGAAGGAGACAAGAGGATCAGAATTACTAGTCAGAAATGTGATCATGAACGTGAGGAGGTGGGATGATAGAAAGAATGAACCATAGACGTGTTTATGCTGGTAACCCCTAGAAAGCAGAAAAAAAACAGGGAATGGGGGATCTCCCAGAATGACCAGAACGACCAGGCCCTGCTGACACTCTGAGTGTAGCTCAGTCAAATTATTTTGGACTTCTGACCTCTGGAACCAGGTGAGAACAAATTTTAGACCACTAATTTGTTGTATTTGGTTACAGCAGCAGTAGGATTCTGATTCATTGGTAGTACTGGTCATTGTTTCTAGGACTTTTCATGGATAGAACAAAAATATACATATTACATGATACACTCTATGTTTGTACTATTAGTTCCAAGACAAGTTAAGAATTACTGAGAATTATTTACCTTCATTAAGTTACATCTGTAGCAATTTTTTTTTATCTATGAAGAAAAACTCTTCTCAGTAATGAAAAAGTATTTATTGTATCACCGATTAGAAATCATTGATTTGTATTAGTGTGATAATACCATTGCCGCCACCAAAAAAAAATTGATTACAAAAACCGCTTTATTTTTAGATTATATACCACTAAGAATGTAAAATCAAATTACTATGTCTTGAAGTTATTTAGAACAGATCTTCTCTGTGTAATTATGCCACCAACTGGAGATCAAATTAGTTTCATTTGTTTCACTTTTAGATTTTAATGATTAGGTTCTTTTGATTGAATTTTACTTTATAGCCATGTAAAATATTTTTATGGTTCAAACATTAAATCTTCAAATTAAAAAAAGTTTCGCTTCTAGTCCTGTCTTCTCCAATTTCTCCCTCATTCTTTATAAGTACATACATTATTAAACCACTGGATGAATGTTAATGATTTCTTTTAAGGAATTTCTCAGGGAAAAAATGTACAATGCAATACTAACATAAATAAAAATCACAGGTCAAGAAAATTTGAAAGCATTTTAAAAGTACACAGGAAAATTTTATGAAGCAGCTGGGCTCATCATCTATCTTACAATTATCAACCAATGCTTCTTGCTTTTTACCTCTGACTTTGACTCACTTCACCTCTTGCGTTCTTTGGAAACAAAATCTCAAATACTACACTTTATAGGTTTAATACCTCTTAAAGTTAAGAAATCTCAAAAAATAAACATGACTATTGTATTAGTGGTTCCTTAATATCACCGAATACCAAGTTAAAACTTGAATTTCAGAATTCATTTTTATAATTTACTTTTTTGAATTAGAACTCAAGGAAATTCCACTTATGGCAACTTTTTCTTTAACAATAATTTCCTTTTTAATCTATAAGTTTCCCCTTCCATTGTGTCTTCCTTCCTTGCAATTTATTTTATATACTACTGCTGATAAAGCCATATTGCTTATTCCGTAGACTCTCGAATAGTTGGTACCTTATAGATCGTGTCCTTGTGATGTCATTTAACATGCTTCTCAATGAATTCTGTGTAAATTGGTGATTGGCTCCAGGTTTTATAAGGCATAGTCAAGAGTGGTGTTTTGTTTTTCCACCAAGAGATACATGAAGCATGGCTCCCCACCCCTCTTTGTGATGATATATTCCTAAATGCGCTGACTCATTGGAGGTTGGGATTAACCCTATTCATACTGTTTTTGTTTTAACTGAAATTCTTCCATAAAGTTGGATTTCTTATCTACTGTTTGACTACACAATGATAACCTTCATATAGAAATGTAGGATAAATGTTTGACTGTTTTTTATTCACACATTTTCAAAATAACATCCTCAAACAGCAGTTGTCTTTTTTCATTTCTATTATTTTCCTTTTTTAAGTCATTATAAACTCCTAGATTTAAACATATTTGGTGAATTTCCAACCACTGAATTTATCTGCATTATTCGTACTCCATTTGTTCCATCCTCGGACACTTTAATTTAGCTCCTAAATCATTTTGACACAATTATAGTAGCTTATGTTAGCGTCTTTCCATTTGGCATGGTATCTCATGGTCATCTTAAACATTTCTTATTCTAAATTTTTATCAGTCATTGCTCCAAAGAGCCTTGCCTTTTTTTCTTGTATTTTGTTTTATTTTTTAAGAGTAAGAGCTATTTCCATGCAATAGTCTGAGTGCTAGGAGAGCAAATTATTTATTACTGTATTGATCATTATTTGGGGCTTTCTCCATAATGTTATGAAATCAATTCTTATTATCTGAATTCAAGACCAGCTAGGTTCTTTGATTTTTGTTAAAACTTTTATATTACATCTGCATGTTCTCTTTCCCACAAAACAATCACAGTTACTGATAACACTGAGCCTGACAGAATTAGTCTTTCAAATGACTCACTTGCTAGAATCCCCTATTACAAAACATGAGTATCAAAACAACAATGTGTTTATTAAAAGAGTTTATTTTTTTTTGCAGTTTTTATCTTTGTGATTTACGCCTTATGAATATGTAATCAAATTACGACATTTTAAATTATCTTCAAGTAGTTCCTCTATGTGTGGTAATGCTGTTGGCTGAATATATATACACATTTATTTGTTTCATTTTATTTTACTTTTTTTTAATTTGTATTTATTTATTTATTTATTTATTTATTTTTGTGGTGCCGGGGATCGAACTCAGGCCCTTGTGCTTGCAAGGCAAGCACTCTAATCACTGAGCTAAATCCCCAACCCTGTTCCCTTCATTTTATTTCATTTATTTATTTATTTTTTTTTTTTTTTGTGGTGCCGGGGATCGAACTTAGGGCCTTGTGCTTGCAAGGCAAGCACTCTAATCACTGAGCTAAATCCCCAGCCCCTTATTTTACTTTTTAAAAGAATCAGTAGATTTTATTTTTAGTGCACTCTTAGATCTACAAGGTAATTTAGTAGATGTTAGAGGGTTCCGTATAGCCAACAGGACACTCTTTCACAGCATCATCTAATTAGCATCTTGCATTAGTGTGGCACATTTGTTAAAATTATGAAGCGATATTGATATGGTATTTTTACCTGATTCATCATATGTTAAGAGGCACTATGTGTGTGGCATATTCTATGGATTTTGGCATATGCTTGATGACATGTACGCACCATTATAGTTTCATACAGCCCAGTTGCACCACCAAATTACATCATTCTAGTTTCATACAGCGTAGCTGCACTTCACCTGGGCATCACCTAACCCGTCTCTTCCCTGATCCCTGATAGCGCAGATGATTTTCCTGACTATAGCTTTTCCTCTTCCCAAATGTTGTATTGTTAGAATCATACAGTATATAGCTCTTTAGGATTGGCTTATTTAATTCAGCAATACACACCTTAGCTTCCTCCATGCTTTATCACGCCTTTCAAATTCATTTATTTTTACCAGGGAATAACATCATGTCGTATGAATATACCACAGTTTGTTGGCCCCTAAACCTAGTGAAGGTTGCAATGATTGCTTCACTTTCGAACAATGAATAAAGTTAATATAAATGGGTTTTTTTTTTTTTTTTTTGTGCGGACACAACATTTCAACCCAGTAAATGTCCATGAGTACAATCGCTGCATTTTATGGTAAGATTATGTTTAGTTAGTGTACGTGAAAGGGGTAGAGACTGCCCAGATTCCTCTTTTTTGTGTGTGGCTATCTAATTATCCCAGGGCTGTTTGTTGAAAAGAATCTCCTTTTCATTGGTAATGCAGTTGCTTTTGCTCCATTATCAAAGATCATTTGACTGTGTTTGGATGAAAGTAGCTTTCATCTCTATCCCTCCACCCTGTTCCCTCTGCTATCTTGTAGTTAACCTTTTATTAAAATTATGTGCCAACATCCTTTTAAAAATAAAAGGTAGCGTGCTTTCTACACTTACTCTTGTTTAGTTACATTGATCCCGATCAATGTGTTACTGTAAGGGCCGGAGAGCAGGTGGGCAGGCATTTGTTTTCCTGAGTTTGTAAGACAGCCTCCGGGGCTTCCTGATTAACTGAAACCAGCTTTTGGATGAATGGGTAATAGGTAGATACACAAAATCATGTTAAGGACATTTCCATCAATTTGGATTTTGTCGAGTGTTTTAAAAATGAATGGATGTTGAATTTTGCCAAGTGCCTTTCCTGTCTATAGAGATACTATGTTTCTCCTTAAATTAATTACAGTGATAAATTACTTTTGTGTGCAGTAATGTTGAAGCACACATATCCCTTGAGTTAATCCTGCTCAGTCATTATCATCCAGCTTTAATGTGCCGTTGGAGTCTGGTTGCTAATGTATAATTTATATAAAATTCTTCAGCATTATTTATAAGGCAGGTCTGTCTATATTTTTATGGGACAATACTTGCCAGATTTTGTTATAATTGTTTCATAAAAGCAGAGTTTGTAGAACTCTTCTGTGAAACCTTCTGGGCTTAGTGTTTTCGTGTGAGAATCTTTTTACCTGTTGTTTTTATTCCTTTTACAGAAAACGATCTGTTTGGACTATCTCTCCACTACAGCTATTTTTGGTGAGTGGCAGCTTTCTAAAATATTTATTTCATTTTGATTTCTTAATCATCTATCACCTTCCCTCCAAAATCTTTTCTCATGCATTTTCTTCTCTCCCTCTGCTTTTTCTAGGATTTCAGTTTCAGTCTATTTTGGATGTATTTTCATTTATGTTGACCCCTCTTTCTTAGACAGTAGTACATTTTGAAAAGTTATTTGATTACTTTCCAGGTCACTTCAATTTTCCTCCTGCATTAAGCTCTCTTCTTGCTTGAATACTTTGTGTAAAGAATGGCTGGAAGGTGAGGTCTTGTAAATTTGAGGATTTTTTTAAAAATCAAATTTAAATTACATGTTGGTGAGCAAAATATTCTACAGTCACAGACATATTCCTTCTAAACATTAGTAACCACACCATATTGCCATCTTGCTCCTTTCTTCAGTGAAATTCTCATTTCTTTTCAGTATATCTACTTGCTTATTCATAAAGTCTATTCCAGTGGTTTTTCTTCAATGTATTATTCAATTGTTCAGTTTATTATTTTGAGACTTTGTATACTTCAGTTTTCTATGAAGTCATATTTACCCGATTATAACAGGTCAAACAGTTTTGTCCTCATTTCACAGTCAGAAATACTATATTTTACCTCATGACCTAACTGGTATATATTCACAAAGGAGAATTTAGAAACATGTTATATATGTTTCTAAATATTACAAAATAATATTTACCATTAGGCCGAGCAATGCACTCTCGTTCCTCATCCATTTGATGTTATTGGTATCATTACACACGGCAGTGATTAACCCCACCTACAATACGTCAGTGTCTCCAGCCTAAAAAATGTTCATATGAACAGATAGGAGGGAAGGACCGAGGATCAGCTGTGGTTTAGGAGTGTTAAGGGAATCTGTGCAGGACCCATGCGCATCACAGAATCCCCCAGGTGAATTTAATTTTCTCCATTACACTGGGTAATAATTTTGTGTAAGCATTCACTTCTAAATTCTCAGGAACAGCACCGTCAGAGTAAAATCTGTTTAGCTTATCCAATAAAAGCCTTGATAATTTGGTTAAGAAGAGGCTGGATCAGTGAATATTCCAGGGTAACTCGCCAGCTTACCCCTTATCTGCTCCTTCCCCATAAAGGCTGTTTTAAGGATGCTGGCACCCACGGACCCCAATGGTTGTTGCTGATGTCTGAGGCCAAGGAGCTAGCAATGGTTATTCCAAGGAAATGAAGGACCAAGCAAGAGATAGAGTTCAGCTTAAAATATCTGCAGCAATCTATCCATAGCTGCTGCTGCCCAGACACGCTTGTCTGTAAGGAGATGGTCTGGTCCTCCCAGACTAACTCACAACAAGCTTTCATCTCTCTGATTTTTCTCATGGATTTTATGTTACTTCTTTAGATCGATGCTTCTATTCCTTCCAAGATTTCTCCCTTCTGGATTATGTTTGGTGAAAATCCAATGAACTGTATTTCAGAAAAGAGCTATATTGGCTCTTTGCAGGAGACGCTATTTACAGGCTCAAAAATCATACATCTTTATGGTCAAGGAAAGCCACAGTGATCAATCTGAGATAAGCCTATCACAGAGTAGAAATCAGGGTCAGAAAAATAATTTAGTTTCATTTTTTCCCTTCAACATTGCCTTCATGTTTTAGTTTCTTCTGTGTTTCCCAAGTAGGTAGTAGTCATTCTTACATGTTCCAGGCGAGGCATTGGTGACACA
Organism: Hystrix cristata; assembly: GCA_004026905.1. Lineage (NCBI taxonomy): Eukaryota > Metazoa > Chordata > Mammalia > Rodentia > Hystricidae > Hystrix > Hystrix cristata. Next base: position 48,879 of record PVJO010008828.1, read on the forward strand.
TTTCGGCTGTGTCTATGCAACCAAAGCGAACAGGGGACTCTCATCACTAGTGCACTAGGGAAACAGTCAGTGTGAATAGATTAGGGAAAAGAGCCTTTGCATTTGCCTGGATTTTTGGCTCATTAAAGATAATTCAGGTCATTGCTTTTGCTGGTGTCACATCATGGTTCAGATGTGAGCTAACTATACACGGGGGTAGACCCAGCAAGCAGGTGAGATGGGCCTCTAACTCTATGGTCTGCTCAGAGGTGCTCAAAATCACCTTGCCCCTCCAAAGCACCTCCATCCCTACTCTGGTCTTTACAGATTGCCCTTAAATCCTCCAACCTGCTTTCAAATTTCTGTTATTTATAATTCTTTTGAGGTAAACAATTTACAGCAAGATTATTTCTAAATTCTACTGACAAAAGCTCTTCCAGCCACTAGCATACATCATAGTACACATGTTGACCAGCGCTCGCCCTCCATTCCTCTTCTACAAATGACATCATCGTCTTTCTTTTCAAAGATGCTTTCTCCTCCCACGTTCGCCAGATCTGTCTGCCACTACCGGACATACACTTGCATAGTGATCTTTAGACTTTTCTTTGCTCTCACCAATCCAGTATACTCCTGTTAGTTTTAACATGCAAAATTTTCCAGAATCCACACAATTTTGTTTATCTCTGCTGCCGCCATCCCAGGCTTCTCTCACTGGCTATGCCCCACCGCTTTCAGGCTAATATCCTTATTTTTAGGCTTATCTCTCTCTAGTTCATTTTTACCGTGTCAGCTGAACTATTTTGACCATGTCAGTACTTAGAATACTTTGCAAATGTTTTCCCTCCCTAAAACATATCCAGGAAACACAACCCACCTCCGTTAGTATCAGCAATGAAAGCAGTTGATCTGATGAGCTCATCCCATGCCAAAAGGGTTAGGGAAGACAAAAGTCCACCTCTACCTGAATCTCTAGAATGAGAAGGGCATTCCTGAACTTGGTAGGTATTCATGGAATGTTTCTTGAATAAAAAATGAATGACGGATAGGAAATGTACACAGGTAGCAAGGAGAAGTTGAAGATAGGTTGAGCACATAAAGTTTTTCGAAAGAGGAAGAGAATACTAGGAATTCATAAATGCTTAATCTTGTGTGTATTTTGCACATTCACACGCATGTGCAACATGCATATGTTCTTCATAAGGTAGGCCCATTATCAGTAATTGTTGAATAGGAAAAACATCTAAAGATAAAATTGTAATTTAGTATTGCTTTGGTTTACTTGTTTTTTTGCCTGGATTTTGGAGACCCCTGTTAATAAACTGAATCTAAATTGAAAGGACAATTTAATACAATTTTTTTTTACCAATATATTGTTATAATTCTTTAAAAGGGCTTCTATGAAATAGTAATTTTCTTTGACGATTTAGCAAACCTTAAACTTACCAGTATAAAACAACAAAACTTTACTATTTTACAGATTTGAGGTCTGATGTAGATTTCATTGAGGTATAATAAGGTGTAGCAGATCTGTGTTCCTTCTAGAGGCTCTAAGGGGGAATCTCCTCTCTTTCCCTTTACAGCTGTGAGAGAGCTCCCACATTCCTGGGCGCAGGGTCCTCCACCACCTCCATGGCCAGTAATGGTAGCTTGTCTTTTTATTCTTCATCACCCTTGATATTGATTCTTCTGTCTTCCTCTTACTTCTGAGGATCCTTGTAATTACATGGGGCCACCTGGATGATTCAAGATAATCTCCCCACTCTGAATCAATTGTTTAGCAACTACAATTGCACCTGCAATTCTAGTTTCCCTTTTCATGTAACATATTCATAGATTCCTGGGATTAGTGGACAACTTGGGGGGAAGGAATTATTTTGTCTTCTGTGTATACATTGTATACATACTGCCACTAGGAGATTCTTTATATCTGCACAGTGAACCAGAAAACACCATTGCTACTTATTCTTCTTCTTCCTCTTCCTCTTCCTCCTCCTCCTCTTCTTCCTTCTTCCTCCTCCTCCTCTTCTTCCTTCTTCCTCCTCCTCCTCTTCTTCTTCTGCTTCTCCTGCTTCTTCTTCTCCTTCTCCCTCTTCCTCTTCCTCTCCTGCCCCCCACCTTGGTTTTATGAGACATGGTCTCTATAAATTTCAGGCTGGACTTCAACTCACTATGTAGCCCAAGCAATCCTCCTGCCTCTGCTTCCCAATTGCTAAGATTACAGGCACGCCTCACCATGCCCAACAAGTTATTGTGCTGATAGTCCTGTACAAAGATGCCCAGCTGAAGAGGTTTAAGTAAAGGGAGAAAAGTTCTAACTCATTTCTACTTGATAAATCATTTCCATCTACCACATATTAAAAATACATGAAGCTAAAAATAGAAGAGTATGGTACTCACATAACGAGAATAAGAATCTAAAAATAGGTCTATATATTTTTAAGAATTTGACATAGCCAGGTTTCAGAATTTATGCAACACATTTTTCTGGACCTTACGTGTGAACATCCTCAAACTAATCTATCTAAACTGAATTTGGGATTTTATATACATAATGCTAATCACTAACTCTTTTGACCTTTTGAGAATATCATCATCATGTTACCTTGTGGAAATTTAAAAAAATTTATCCTTAGGCCATTACATGAGATGAAAATAGAAAACTGGAAGTGTTAATATTAATGACTATATGTTTGAAGTATAGGAGGCAGTAGTAATCAGAGAAGCTGAAAATGTTGCACATCTATTGTTTATAACGTGTTTTTTGAGGATAAAGTCATCAATTGTTCAGTCATTGAGTTAATAATATTGTTAAAGATAATACACCAAAGGATGGAATTGTGTTAGAAAACAGGTATTTTTTTCAGTAAAAAAGCAGAGTACAGAAATGGATTAAAAAGATCATTGAAATTATGGGTTATATATAAAATGTTTTCACTTCTTTCTTTTTCTTTCAGCTTTTTATCTAAATACTTTTTTATATACCACATTAATTTCCAAATGGATAAAGGTGGGGGGAGGAGGAAGATAACTACATGAAACTATAAGGTACTAGAAGAAAACATAGGTGAATTTCTTTACATAAAATTTGGAAAAATATCCCTAAATTTGATTCAAAATGTAGAAGCAGTAAGCAAAATGAACAATACATTTAATTTTATAAAACTAAATAATTGCCATGGTTAAATAAACTAAAAAGACTAAAAACTGGGAAAATACTTGCACTTTATCATGTTTGCCTAAAATATAAACAGCTTCTGAAAACAGAGAAAATGAACTATAGAAAAATATGTTAGCAATAAGAACACACAGATCATAGAAACAGAAATTCAAGTGGCTCTTAACTGTATGAGAAGACACTTAACCTCATTTGTAACAAGAGAAATGCAAAGTAAAAATATGGTTAGAAACATTTTCCCCATCAGATGGGCAAAAATTCAGTTTGACCATATATGTGTTTTTTAGTTTTGGGTAAATAGACACTTTTATATATCACTGGTGAGAATTAAAGAGTACAGAGTCTGTGGAGTGGGATTTTGCAATGTCTAGCAAAATTGCATTTACCATTTGATCCAGTAATCACATTTATAGGAATCTATTACAGATAAAACCTGGCAAACATTTGAAAAGATGCACAAGACTGTTGTACCATCAAGGATAATAGAAAAGTTCAGAAATCAAATGTTCAAATTGGCAGGCAGTTATTCAACACTAAAGAGAATGTTAAATAAACCATCGTAGATTTATGCAACAAAATAAAAGAAGTATATTTCTGTATTTTTGTGGAGCAATCTCCAGGATATATTGATAAGAGAAAACAAATAAATTTGTAAAATATACTAATGTTTGTCTAAAGAAGCAAGAATATAAATATTACAAAACAAAAATTGACACCATAAAAGAAAGCTTCACTCTACTGTGAAAGAGAAATAGGGTGGAGGAAACAACTAAAGCTTCAGACTTATATTGCTTTGAAGATTTGCCTTTAAGATCTTGAGTTTTTCACATTGTTATAAAATAAAATTACATTTAAAAACAGTATCTTAAAATCTAAAATAGGCTGGGGATTTAGCTCAGTGGTTAAAGTGCTTGCCTCACAAGCACAAGACCCTGAGTTCGATCCCCGGCATCCCCCCCGGAAGAAAATCTAAAATAAAACAGAACAACTGAATCTAGCTCTGTATCCAGCAGATCTAATCTCATAGCAAGAACTATTTCAAGTTACTTCAAAACTTAGTCATTCGAGGATATATTACTAGTGGAATATATAGTCCAGTAAGAACTGCAAAAAAAATTTAGCTGTTTTCAATAATCGCACTGTTAGTAGTACAGATGATATAATTACCCTAAGATTCTTTATGTGTGATGTGGGACAAAGCAAGTAAGTAATTATATTAGTATCATTGGAAACCACAGTTTTCAGCATTGCAAAGAGGAGAAACAAATGTAGGTATATAGCCCTGAATTTGAAATGGAACATTTATGTGACCTATCAAAGTATCTTTTAATAAAAATAGGTATTTTCTTAATTGTTCCTCTGAGAAAGACAAGGAACACCAGCATGCCCAGCTGAATTCTATCAACACCCATACTGAATTCTTGAAATACCATTTTCCACTAAATAAAACCAGAGTTTTTGAGAAATGACTGAATTCTGGGTGTGATTTAGGAAATGTACAAGTTGAACTTGGCACATTTTATGCTTGATAGAAAGACTATTCAAAATAACTCAATGGTTAACTTGAATTAGTTACCACTGGAAAAAGAAGAGGCAACCCACCGGAAGTTACACATTCACAATACCAAATATTTAGAAATCAGAAGTCATGGTGAGTTTTGGATGCTAGAGAGCAGTTCATTGTTTGAAAAACGAGTCAATAGAAAGTTCCTAATATTTGCCCTGGCTTTCCCGTGTAGTCTATACTTTAAAACTTCCAAATAGTTGAGGAAGACTAGTTTCTTTACAGATATATTTCAGCTCATAAACAGAAGAAATGATAGTATGAGAATGTTGTCATTACTAAATTAGTGGATCTTGGTGCTAATTATCAATGGCCAAAGACAATAGGTAGCATTAATCTCCTGATGGAAATATACAAAATCAACTATGGAACAGTTAAGCTTCAAAATACTTATGATACTCTAAATCTTATCTTTCTACTATATGTCATATAGAAGACAATCGATTAAATTCTGACTGTGGGAGGATTTTCTATGGCAAAAGAGTCAATTTCTTCAACAACATCAGTAATGAAAGATGCAAAGATAAAAACTCAAGATGCTAAGGGAGAGAATATAAAAGGGACAGAATATATATGAAGGAACTACAATGTATGCACTTTATTCAAACCACAAATCAAATATGCAAATGTTTAAAAAGAGAAAAAAGACACTTAAGGATCAGTTGAACACTAATGAATATGTGAAGAATTTAAGAAACTGTGTTGCATGTAGGTGATGGTGTTTGTGTTTTATGGTAAACCCAGAATCCTCAGTTTAAATATTGTGCAAGTTGGGTGGTGGTTTATTGGGCTTATGATATTACTCTCTCCACTTCTGTTTGTTTTTACAATTCCATAATAAAAAGTTAAGAACGTTTCCCTTAACTCAAGTTTGTGTAGTTACTAATAGCAACAATGAGAACTCCTTTATCAAAAGGAGATTTTTGATGTTCAACTTTTCTTGATTAATATTTCAAGCAAGTTAATAAGATACCATTTAAAACAGAAACTCAATTACCTGCTCAAGCTTAACGCTGGCAAATTTTCTTCCCAATCAATTTCCTCTGCTTTATAAAAGTCATTTCAAGTAAACTAAGAGAACTAGAAACTAGAGCTGAAAGATAAGATATAAATACAGAAGTTTATTTTATGGCTTAATTTCATACATAATCTGGGCTTTGCATAATTACATATGCATTGTCTATCAAATAAACCCTAAAAAACTAGGCACATGTATCATATTTAGAGATTTCTACTATTTTAAACTCTTTGTTAAGGTGTCCTCCCCTTTGTATTCAGTACTGCGTTATTCCATCGAGTAGGACATTTTTTATATATAATAAAGCTGGAGAATCATGCCCATGAATAAGGAATTACGAGTGTGCGTTTGCATTATAATTGGATAACCATTTGGGAAAAGAAGCAAATTATATCTTTATTTCATACTTAGCAAAATTAATTCTATATGGATTTTATATTTAAATATTAATAATGAAACCATTAAAGTAACACAACATAAATTATTGATAAGTGTTTATATAACTGTCTTAATCTGTTTTCTGTTGTTATAAGTGAATACCACACACTGGGTGATTTATAAGGAAAAAGAGGTTTACTATATCTAGAGCTCTGAAAGCTGGGAAGTTCGACATCAGGTGGCCACAGCTGCAGGGTCCTTCTTGCTGGGGGACTATGCAGAGTGCAAACAGTGGAGCAGGGCAACATAGAGCAAGAAAAATGAGAATCTGAGTCCAAGTCTCTCCCTGATTTATACTGGATTAGAACCCTACCTTTCTGGCATCATTTAATTTAATTATCTCCTAAAAACCCACTTATAAATAGTATGGTCCAATTGTCTACCTTTTTAATATGTTGTAAATGGATTCAACTTCAACATAACTTTTGCTGAGGACATTCAAGCCATAGCAGTAAACTACACTGAGGAATGACTTTCTCTTGGGGTGTCAAAGTAGAAACTACATAAAAATATCAATAGATTTGAACACATGAAACTTTAACACAGGGATTGGGGATTTTGCTCAAGTGGTAGAGTGCTTGCCTAGCAAGTGCAAGACCCTGAGTTCGATTCTCAGCACCCTCCACCCTGATCTTTAACACAAAACCACAAGATTCCCTTTTCCCAGTTAATGATCAGCAGGTAAATGCTTAAAATCATGTAAAAATAAGTAGCTAATAAGTTTTCTTAGTGGTAATGGGGGTTTGGGGAAATGAACCCAGGGCCTTTGAACTGAACTTTATCCCCTTCCTTTTTTTATTTTGAGATATGGTCTTACTAAATCATTCAGATCTGGGTCAAATTTGTGATCCTCCTACTGCAGAGTGCAGGGATTACAGAGTGCTGGAATTGCAGGGTGTGTCAGCATGCCATGTTATAGTTACTATTTTTAATATATTAGGGGCATTTTTAACTTACGGGTGAATGAGAAAACTATCTTTCTAAGAGAAAAATGGACAAAGGGCATGAATAAATGGTGCACAAAAATCACAGTTGTGGGAAAAATTCATACATGTTTGCTACTAGGAAAATAAATGCCAGTTAACATGAAGATGAGGTGACAGTTCTTCTTTCACCAAAGTGATAAAAAGCGTGTGGGTGTGTGGTATTAGGGTCTCTGGTGCTGTATTGCTAGGAGAAGCAGAAATTGACGCAAGCTCTCTACAGGCAACTTGGCAGGATATAGCTCATATTTACATAACCTTTAACATGGAAATTATTTTTCTCTATTTTTTAAAAAATAACAAAACAAGTACAGAAAATACAGTATAAATTTTGTATCATTATTTAGGATAGCAAAAACCTGTAGGCAATCTAAAATCCAAGGATGGAGGATTTGTTCAACTTTCGCAGCATACAGAAAAATGCTGAACGGTTATTCTATTAACATAGAAAGATGTGATTGCTAATGTTAAATGGGAAAAGAAAATTTCAGATCACTTTATATTGTGTTGTCCATATTTATCCTATGTATTAAATTTATCTGCTTGTATATATTCAATCTATCTTCATTTTATATAAGAAGTCTATCTTCATTTTATATAAGAAGTCTGTAGTAAACTAATTTCAAAAAGATGTTTTTTCCGTTGAAAAGTTTCTTAAAAGAAGCCATTCCCTAAAATGTAACTATAGGACTATCATTTAAGATTCTGTGATTCTGGCTTTTCTGAGATGGAGTGACTAAAAGTGAACTATAGCATCCAGAGTGGGGAGGAACTTGCATTATGTATGCTTATGCTTGCGTATGATTTTAACGTGTCACAAATTAAAGAAATAATGTATGCCCATCACCCATGAATGGATAAAGATTTTTTTTTATACAATGGTGTACTACTCTGTCTTAAGGAACGATAAGCTTGAGACATTTCTAGGTAAATAGATGCATCTTCAGACCATATTCTTAAGTGAAATAAGTCAGACACACGTTTAAAAACCTTATTGTTTCTCTGGTGTGAGAAGCTGAAAGTGTAAATAAGGACTAAAATGTATTACATTGAGAAAAGGAAGAAATTGTTCAAATGGGAAGGGGAACAAGGCAGGGGGAGGAACAGGGGGACAAGAAAAAAGGAATAGAACAAAAAATGGAAACAAAGCTTTTGGAAATAATGAGGAGAGGAGAGCTTGAATGGAGGGGAGGGGAATGGGAAAAAAGAAGCAGCAATATATATCATAAACAGGTACAAATCTCCTAAGATGAATGTTATTATGTATATCTAAAATGTACCACTAAAATAAAATTGAGAAAAAAACAAATTAAAGAAATAATGTATCTTTAGAACTTTGAGGATTTAAAGGAGTGGAATTTGGAAAAAGTTTTAAATCCAGGAAACACACACCTACATATACATAAACATTGATATAAATGCATGTAAATATGCAAGCTTGGGCAGATTATGAGGAAAGACAGAAATCTTTCTCCTGATAAATATTACCAGCTAATAGCTAATGAATTTTAATTCACTGATAAATCAAGTGTAGAAGTATGATTACTTGCCATGATCAGATGCCTGCAGAATATCTAGCACTGGAAACTGTTCAAGGGTAAGTGCCAGAACTCAAATAAGCAGATTCATTCATTCATTCATTCATTCATTCATTCATTCATTCATTCAACACATATTAAACACATGCTATGCACCAGGCATCATTTTACCCTCTAGGAATACCACAGTAATCAAGATCTCTACTCACACGTAGCTTTCAGTTGATAGTGTCAACATGACGACAGAGAAGTTATATTTTTGTAGAAATGATATTTTGTAGGAGAAGTAATAAATAGAATTTTTATGGGGCTTAGTCGTTCACACTTGCTAACTGTAGACTCACAGAAAATGTCATTTTCTGAAAGCTGTGATTTTTAAAGCTTTTACAGTTAATTGAACTTTGAGGACTGTCTACAAGAGACAAACAACCTTCACTTCAGGGGTTCTTAACACAGGATATCCTCTGCTTATTTTTCCTGTCTTGCAAGGGCAAGATAGAGAATCCATACCCGGATAATTTCCACTTCATTTAGCCTCTCCACTCAGTATCCAAAATCATCACTAGGCTCTTTATATTTTATTTTTAAATATTTGTCTGACTTCTGCCCATTTCTCTCTCTATATGTTCCATCCCCTGGCACAGGTCAGGCTTATGTAGGCCATGCCAATACCATTTTAACAAATCTTGCCACATTCACTCCTGTTTGGCTCCCATTCATCCTCCACGCCTGCACTTCTGGTGTGCATTTCCGCTGCTAGCCACAGGGGCCACTGAACACGTATGACTAGTCTAAATTAAACACTTCGGAAGTATAAAATACTAGATATAAATCAGTTAGTATAAAAAAGTATCTGAAACATCTCATTTGTAATTTTTTATACTGACTGCATGTTGAAATGGTCCATCAGGTTTAGCAGAACATATAAATTAATCTCACCTGTTTCTTTTCACCTTTTAAAACACAAGAATATTAGAAAATTCATTATTAGACATGTGGCTTACATTGTATTTCTATTTGTACTGCTTTCTATTGTAATAAAAATCTAATTTTGTCTTTTCTTTGTTCATAATCTTTCACTGTATTCCTGTCACTCTTAGGACAAAGAGTAGAATCTTTAACATGGCCCATAAAACTATAAGGGTCTTGCCCTCCCTACCTCACAGCTTGTAGCACTCTCTTCCCCGCTTTGATTTCTGAGCTCCAACCACTCACCTTCTTTCAGAACCTTCAGATAGTGATTTTTCTGACTGTAGACTGAGACTTAATAGTGTGTCATGAAATAAATTTACTGAATTGAAACTAGCATTTAAAAATAAAAGACAGGAAAGGAAAGAGGGTATATCACAAGTAAAGTTTAAACATTATTTCATGTACATACTGTTCTTTTTGTGTACTTGTTTACTAAATTATGTCTTAAAATATATTTAGTATTGAAAAAAATGTTGAGAAGTGATATTCTAACCCAGAGTTTCTCAACTTTGAGATCACTGAAATGTGGTTGGACAATCCTTTTTTGTGAACCTCAGAAATCTTTGCTGACTCTGACTCATGGAGATACTATATTGTCCTATATTTTTTAGAGGCTTTATGATTCCAGCTTTTATATTTACGTCTATGATTTTTGCCAACATATTCTCTGTATGTGGTGTGATATAGAGATAGTGATTTATTTTTTCCTTATGGATATTCAGATTTCCCAGAACTATTTGCTAAAAAGACTTTTCTTTCCCTATTCAGTTGCTGTTTTGTTTTTGTAAAGTTTTAATTGACTATACATGTGAGTCAATTTCTGGATTTAAGAAATTCTGTTATTTTGGTGTATTTACATTAAATCAATATTACATTGGCTCGATAAATGTGACATTATTATAAGTTTTTCAAAAGATTGTTTTTAACATGCAAATCATAAAAATCATATATATTCATGGGGTATCATGATGATTTGATACGTGCATATATTGTGTAATATTTAAATCAGGTTAAACATATTTATATCTTTAATCATTTAGATGTATTATATGGTAAAAATATCCAAAATTGTTCCTTTTGCCTTTTTGAAATACATATTATATAATTGTTACCTATATGTACCTGTGGTGCCATAACACACCAAAATGACTCCTCTCTAACTTATCTATTTAAGGTGCTATCTAAATTTGTACCTATTATAATACCTTCAACTTTGAACTTCCTTTTCAAAATTGTTTTGGCTATTCTAGAACCTGCAAATTTCTGTATAAACATTATAATTTCCTTGAAAATATCTAAAAAAAATCCTTGCTGGAATTTTGAATGGGATTGTGTCAAATTTTAGCACAACTTTGAGAAAATTAACATCTTATTGATAATTGACACTTCCAACTCATGAACATTGATTATATTACCATTTATTTAGGTCTCCTTTAATTTTTTAATTTTTTAACAAATGTTGCATAGTTTTCATTGTGTAAATTGTGCACATATACTTGCATACAGTATTGTTAAATTTATGATTTAGCACTGTAATGCCATCCATAACATTTTCTATATTTTTAAGGATTGGTAGTGATTTCTTTCATTTTTTTTTTGTTTTTTGTGTTTTTTGTTGTTTGTTTGTTTGTTGTTTGAGACAGAGTCTCACCAGGTTGTTCAGGCTGGCCTTGAATTCACTATGTAGCCCAGGCTGGCCTTGAACTTACAGCAGTTCTCCTGCCTCAGCCTCCCAAGTGCTAGACTTACTGGTTTGTGCCACTATGCCCATTTGATTTCTTTCATTCTTGATAGTGATAATTTGTGTTCTATTTCATTCTCTCTTTCCCTATAACTTTAGTTATGTTAGTCAATTTTACTAATCTTTGTGCAAAGTCAGCATTATGCTTGCTAATTATTGTTTCTGTTATTAGTTTATCATCTTTATTATTTCCATTTTTACTTACTTTAGACTTAATTTTTTTTAAAGTCCAGTTTTGCAAAAGATTGTCCCATTCCCTCCCCTGACAGATGAAAAGCTGGTTGCTAACAGCAACAATGTTTGAATCTTGGTAAGTAAAACCTCAAGGATTATTGGTTAAATCAATTTTGAGAGACAGAAATGAGAAGGTTTCAGCTGTCTAGTTACATCATTTGATTAACATTTACATTGATTATGTATTGCTGAGTAATTTACTCCAAAGGTTCTTGTGCAGAAGGAAAAAAGAAATGAAATCAAATGATTAAAAATACAAGTTATTTCTAAAATGCTGGAAAAATATAATAATGTGGAAAGAACTGAGATCTGGAACATTCAGAACAGGCCATATTGCAGTGTCTGGCTGTAGGATTTTTTTGGCAAATAATTCTTCTGAGCTTTAGTTTCTTCATCTGAAAATACAGTAACACTACCTTTAAAAGGTTTGCAGGATTAAGCAAAGTAACATATGAAATACACCATAAAAATACCTACCGTGTGTCAGGAGCCCATGTCATTTCTATGTGTTTTAATATCTCTCATTGTAAACTGTGCACTCAGAGTAGAGCTGCAGAGTATGTGAAAAGAGATACATAAATAGCATGCACTGGCACAGTCCATTTTAGATGCATTCAGAATATAAACTTCTCTGAGTGTCTGTGGACAGGATGGTCATGTCATGGCCATCGGACATGAAAAGAAATCTATAAACCACTTTATAAATTTTGTTTCAAATGTGCATCTTATTTCTCCAACTAAACACATGGCTATCTTTTGCAAAATCCCTGTCTTTGAGCCACTACTATAGTAAAGGAAGAAAGGAATGGAAGATGAGACATACAAAATATACTTGTATCACCATATTTGCTAAAGCATAATGGAAACTGTTAATTAAAGATCAGGAAGTTTCAATTACTCTCTCTTTGTACATGTGTGACCACCAAAGAGGAAGATCGCATAGGTTCTATCTCTTAAGGCTATTACAATTTAAATAAATAAATGATTCTGCAGCATAATTAATGTTTAAAAACACATTTTCATTAAGTCAAGGGTTAGTGTTCACCATGAATATCCCAGAATTTGATGAATATCGATCACTAGGAATATTATTGTTCACTTCTGCTCATTTATTGTTTGCCAGAAGAATCCCATCTATGAATAACTTTAAATGAGTAGAGAAGTACAACCCCTCTGTGAGGAGCAGTAATATCTACCACAGACTTAACACTCTATTCACAGTAGTACAGAACAGCATATCTATCATGCCCTTCATTTTCTTTTCTTATGAAAACTGGAAGAATTTGAAACTTCAGAATAGAGATTGAAAATAAGTTGACATAAATTGGTTCATCAGTAATATTTTCCTAACTTTGAGCCAGGGTTTCTAGGTGATTTGTATGTCTTTATTCATTCTATATGATCTTGGAGATCAATATCATTATCCTTATTTAACAGATGAAGGAGTTAAAGCAGAGAGGTTGGGTGATTTGTACAGTATCACGTGCCTGCAGTTCAACATCAGAGAGCTTGACTCAAGAATGTGTACTCTGAAATAGTACGAAACTGCAGCAGTGGCCATATCTGCGATAATAGAATATTTATTAAATTAACGGGAAGATGGCAGGGTTTTGATTTCAGGCAACATCAAAATGAATAGGAAGCCAGAGAAGTCGCCCAGTCTTTTATTCCTTTTTAATTGCATGTGACATCCATAGTTCAAAGCAGCTTGTGTGCTGAACTCAGAGCTATAATAAAATGATCATGGTAGGCATGGAAACTATTATTTTGCAAACTAATATTTTGTTTCTTTAATTAAAATCTTGTCTTGTGGCTGTTAAGAAAAGGTTCAAAATTATTCATGCCTCTTTCTGGGCCCTTCACAACTATTTTTTGAAGAATTATGTGCCAGGCTGAGTTGGGTGTCCACTAGATCTGTCAATCCTGCCGGGATTTATGTGTCAAAATCTGACCATCAGGCAGGAGTAGGCTGCTAGATTGAGAACATTCTTCCAAAATGTATGGCCACGCTTCAACACTGCACACATCAGAAGAGCATGTCCTATTCGTTTCCTATTTTTCCCGTGTTCCCATCCAGGCCCCTAATGTGTAAGTTACTCCTGTTGTTCAGTATTTTATCTTTGTGTCTGAGCAATAAATCAGAGGAAATACATTAACTTTGCAGGGTTGCCTAGGGCAAAGTGAATGAAAATATACAAATGACTTACTTGGTTTTGGTTGATTCCTTTGTCCTATTCGGCATTCTGGGTGTTTTTTTTTTTTTTTTAATATCTTTTACACCTTTATGCAAATGGCAAATAAGAACTAATAGGTAAAGAAGACAAAACGAGAATCATAAGTAATTTATTTCATACCTTCTGAAAAGAATTTACTTCAGTTTCCTCAATTCTGCATTTTCAGGAATCAAATTCTATAACAAGTGGTGTTTCCTATTTGAATGGTCTTATCGTCTATGAAAGAGCTTAGTAAACTGCAACTTTAAAGCCAAATCTAGTTTGTTGCCTATTTCTATAAAATTTTATCAGAGCACAGCTGTTTCTCTTTGTGTGCGTATGGTCTATGGCTGTTCTTGGACTGCGATGACAGAATTGAGTATTTGTGACAGAGACAGTCTGGACCAGAAAGTCTAAATTATTTACTCTCTGGCTTATGGAAATGATATCAGCTGCTGGATTGCTGACGTAGGTGAGGTGTTTTTGCAAGTTCTTTACCCCGTGGCCAGTGCACTTCTTCATATTACAAATCACTGCTCCTGTGTGCCTGCTGAAAATATAATGAACAGAGCTCCTAGTCCCATCAGATCATCAAAGCCCACATTCAGGATATAACTGAACCCGCTCTCAAACGAGGACTATCAGAATAAAACTTAATATAGCATCTCTCCTGGCATTGGCCCAAACACTCATCCTAGTCATTCTTGCTTTACAGTAGTTCAAAATCCAAGACACGTAATAATGACAGTTTCATGTTGTAGTATAAATGAAATTAATATTTAAACAACTAATAATAAAAAATATATATATATCTCGGAAAATTGTGATGGGATGTACAAAGAGTGAAACTGTAACAAACAGAATTAAGGGCTGTAGATGTGGCTGGGAATGCAGCTTTGTGGCAGAGTGCTTGCCTAACATGCACGAAACCCGACTTCAATTTCTACACAGCATGAGGTGAGAGAAGAGGATTATAATGAGTTTACCAGGAAGTTATAGCCAAAAAACTTGGTTTAGAAAATGCTCTTTTTAATTCTGGGGGAGCAAAGTGGTGAATAATTTTGAGCATTCTTTTTTCTTAATAGCCGCAAGACAAGTTTTAATTAAAGAGGCAAAATATTAGTTTGCAATGGCAAACAGAATTGATGCCTACTGTGATTATTTCATTATAACACTGAGTTCAGCATACCAGCTGGCTTGAACTATGGATGTCACACACAATTAAAATGGAATGAAAGACTGGAGTATCTTCTCTGGCTTCCTGTTCTTTTTGATGTTGCCCCAAATCAAAAACCCTGCCATCTCCTCTGCCAAATAAATCAAGCAAATATTTCTATTAATTTGATGAATATTTTATTTTTCCAGGTAAGACCGCTGCTGTGTCTTTTGCAAGTATAAGATAATGAAGAAAGTCACTAAAAATAGTTACTATTAACTGATTAGATGATCATAAAGAGAAGAAAATTCAACAGGTGAAGTTAATATACTATCCATTTAGCAGTCTTGACTGAATCCATCAGTTTCTAATCAAGGCAACTTTAAAAAATTTAATCAGGACAATTTTTTAATGATAAAAAATTTTAAAAATGAAAGAAAATAGAACAAAAGTGAATATCCACCATTAAGATACAGCAATAGGTAATGTCAGTATTTTCATTTGCCTCTTTTGTCGCTAATATTTTAAAATCCAGAATAATCTCCAAAATTTAATTTATGCATTTAATTATATTTGATGTAATTTTTCATTTTAAAAGTGACCATTTACTTTGAAAAATGTAGATTCATATGCAGTTATAAAAAATGTCAGATGAGGAAATTCCATGTATCCTTTATCCAGTGTACCCAAAACAAGTATCTTGCAAAATGATCACAGTATTGACATTGACACAGACAAGATCAGAAAAATTCTATTCTTTGTCTTGTCCTTTTACATCTGCAGCTAACTTCCATCTTCTCCTTGTCCCCTGGAAACCATTATGCTGTTTTCCTGTCTTGTTAATTGACATTAAAAAAAAAAAAAAGAGCAAATCAGTTTTCTCATTGATTGTTGCACCCACTATTGTCCAACTTGATTGGCTCATGAGACACTTGGGAGATTCATGCAGCACCCTTCTGGGTATGTCTGGGGAGGTAGTGGGGCTGCGAACATGGGACTGTATCTGGCCCCTGGCTGGTCCTCTCTTCATGGGCTCTCCCCCTGGCCTCTGCTTCTCACTGTGAGGTGAACAGCTTTCCTCCACCTTTTCTGCCTGGCAGTCAGCTAACCCTAGTCTGCAACTGTGAGTCAAACTGAGCGTGTCTTTGTTACGTTGTATGTGTTAGGTATGTGGTCACAGCAATGAAAAAACAGACTAAAACAGTGATGCTAAGCTTGATGACTCTGTTGATTTGATAATTAGCAGAACTTTTCACTGAAAGGTGTGTTTTTCTGTGGCAGCTGTGTATATGTTATACTCCAGTAACATTTTACCTAATTGTTTTACCTCTATAAATGATCTTTGCACAAATTATTTCATGAGACGTGGAGATCAGAAAACTGTGAATTTGTAAAGCTATTATTCCATGTTTTTTTTTTAATTTTCTATGTTTATTACCTGATCTTCTTTTGTTAAATAGATTCTTCTCTGAAATCTTGCTTAGTTCCTTCCCTTTAATTATCAGTTGTCAGAGTACCAAATTGGTATAACCATAGACCAGTCATTCATGCCTGTTTGTGTAAGACTGGTCATGTCTCTGTCCTCAGCTTCAATGTCATTCTGCCTCCATTCACTCAAAAATGTATCGGACTGACAATGAACTCTAAAATCATTCCAATTGTTAGTAACCACAAATCTCCCTCTCTCCTTCACATTGAGAATCAATACAGACTCTTTATTTATTTAACGTTTCACAATGAATTTTATTCTTTCGATAGCCAAATCTTTTATATTCAAACAATTGAAACAATTATTTTTAATACTGAAATATCAATACTCGGGCACCAGTCTCAAAATTGGCTAGATTAAGTCCCTCAAAAATGCCTTTATGTAGTTTTGTCACAGTAGCCTTTGACTGAATTTGTGCTTTATTGGAATAGTAGGCTAATAAAACTTCACATTTCCTATGCTCCAGATTTGAATGCAACCATTTCCTCAAGTACTTCTGATTTCTTTTAGTGAGAGAACTTGTAGTTCAAAACTAAGATCTAAGTGTCAGGAGTATTAATTTTTACTGGGGTATTGTTGCTTCTAGATATTTCAATGGCAAGATAAATGTAACTATGCACATAATTAGTGAGTTTTTATTGGTATTTCTGTTTCAAATTTAGACCCAATTGCAAAACTGGAAGTTGGAAAGAATAGAAACTTCTCAGAGTACAAATGGATAACTAGGGCATGAAAAAATTTCAGCAGCTTTGACCAATAGAGAAATGCAAATCAAAACAACTGTGAGATTACATTTCATCTGAAAAGAATGACCATCCTGAAGAACTCACAAGACAACAGATGCTAATGAGGCTGTGGGGGAAAAAGAAGCCTTTTCCATTTTGTGTGGGGTGTAAGCTATGACAACCACGATGAAAATCAGTGTGGAGATTCCTCAAAAAACTAAAACTGAAAATTCCATTCAACTCAGCTATTCCTCTTCTGGGTATATTCCCCAAAGAGTTAAATGAATACCATGCAGCACAATTTGTAATACTGTAGCTAAATACTGGAAGTGGCCTATATGTCCATTAACAGAAGAATGGATAATGAAAATGTGCTATTTATACATAATGGAATACTACTTTGCCATAAAGGACAAATGAGTCATTTGTAGAAAAATAGGTGCACCTTGAAATATAATTTTAAGTGAAATAAATTAGACATTGAAGGTTAAATATAGCATGGTTTCTTATATTGAAGTCACATAGAAAATTTTTTATCATGAGAGAATCAAGCAAAAAAAATTAGTGACAGAAACATAATTGGAAAATCTCAAGTATTTGAACACAGTCAACACACTTCTGAATTATGCTTAGGTCAAAGAAAAATCACAAGGGAAAACAAAATATTTGGAACTCAATTTATATGAAGTAATCATATTTCAAATTTTCCAATTTATAGTTAGCAAAGTATATTCAGAGAATTTATATCTTTTAATGTTTTTATTAGTAATGTGGAAGGTTATATAATCAATGAAGTAAACTTCTGTTATAAAAAATTAAAAAGAGAGCTAATAAAACCCAAAGTAGGTAAAGCTGGTAAATAATAAAGGGAGGGCAAACAGAATATAATTAGTAGGAAAAAAACACCACCTGTCACGAATGAAATTCAAGGCCAGGTCTTTGAAAGAATCAAAGAAACTGAAACCTGAAAATCTTCCAGAAAATTTCTCGAGGGAAAAAATGAAAGAAGACACAAATTGTCATTATCAAGGTTGAAATAAGCAATCTCACTGATGATTGGACAGTCATTAAAACGTAATGAGGGAATATCACAAATAATTGTACTCTAGTAAACCTGAAACCCAGATGACTTGGAAAAGTTGCTTGATGAGCCCAGATGATGAAACTGACCCAGAGAAAACAGACACATGAAGAGTTCTGTAGGTGGGACACTACATTTCTTACTTAAAAGCTCTTTCAAGACAAAACTCCAGACTTACTTGGTTTCATAAATGAATCATGTTGTCTATGGAAGGAAAGAGTAGTCTTACGTAAGCTTTTTCAGTAAATAAAGGGAGAGGCAATATTTCCCACAGCATTTTGAAACCAGTATATCCAAAGACGTTGCATGAAAGCAGAATAAATGACCAATATTCCTCATAAAACTTCTTCAAATCCTTATCCAAATATTTAAAATTAAATCAAATGCTATAAAATAAGCAGATAATGCCTGAGGACCAGCTGATATTATCCTAGGATGATAAGATTGATTTAGCTTTCTAAACTCAACAAACCATTCCTTATGTGGAAAATAACAGAGAAAAATATATAATCACTTCAACAAAGCAGCAGAAATATTTTGCGAAAATGTGTTATCCACCCAGTCTAAAAGCTTTCAGCAAATTGCAAGAAAAGAAACCCTGTAGCTAAAACTATACTTAAGGTAAAAGCTTGAATAATTTTGTAGTAATATTGGGAAAAATGCAAGAATGAATAGGTCCCTACTTAACATTTTCTATGTAGTATCTGAAGTCCTAGTTTCCACAATAAAACAGGAAAACAAATTAAAATACATACATATACATGATGATGCAAAATAATTTTTATGTTTTACGTAAAGTATTGTTGTCTGTTGGATATCATCATCCTATACGTAGCAGTTCCTAAATACTCTAGAAATACAAGCTCTAACTGAAAATAATATAACATCACATAACACAAGACGAGCATATCAGAATTAGTTGTGTTTCTAGATACTTGAAATGAGCAATTCCAATGACACCAAAGAACATAAAATTCTTAGAGATCATTTTAGCAATGTATACAATCTACTAAAGTCTGTGAAAAGTTTCTTAGTGAAGTTAAAGAAGGTATAAATTTGGGATGCACTGAATAGTGTTAGGGTATCAAGTCTGACCAAACTTGTTTATGCATTTAACACAATTCAACTAAAATCCCAGCAGACCTTGTTGAAGACATGATCATACTGATTCTAAAATTCATACAAAAATACCCAAAATATAGAATTTTGTAAAGGAACTCATTTGGAAGTTGTATACTCTCTGATTTCAAGACTTGTTTATAATAATTAAGACAGCATGATATTGGCATAAATATAGATACTTCAGTCAATGGACTAGAACTGAGAGTTCTGAGATACATTTATGATTATTTGCTGAAAATTTTTTGACAGACTGCTAAGGTCATTCTGTGGGAGAAAATATTGTCTTTTCAGTTGCTGGTGCTGGAATAACTGGGTATCTGTGTAGAAAAAAGGTCTTTTGCCTCTTTCCTCATGCCCTACACAAAACTTCATTCAAAATGAATCACAGAGCTCAACAAAAGAATTAAAAGCACAAAATACATGAAAAAACATGAAAAATATAGTTGTGACCTTGGATAAGGCAAAGTTTACTTAGCTAAGACACAAAATATATGCATCAAAAGTAGAAAAAATTATTAATTGAAGTTTCCAGAATAAAAGACTTTGCCCAGAATAATATCATTAAAGAAATAAAAAAGGAAGCCACAAATGGGGAAAATATTTACAAAATATTTTGCATGTTACCAAAATCTTGGATTCACCATAAATAAAGCAATCTTACCATTCAACGATAAGATGACCCAGTTTAAAAAATGGGGAAATTATTTGCAGTAACTGACAGGTCCAGGAAATACTGCTGAACATCTTTGGTCATTAGGTAAATGCAAATTAAAGCCATGAGGATATAATACCGCACACCACCAGAACAGCTAAACTTGAAAACGAATGCTGGGAAAGATGCGGAATCTCTTGTGGGGTGCTATACATCAGGGAAATAGCAATGCTTCAGGGAAGAATGCTCAATTTCAGAAGTTGAAGTGAGGAGAGCATAGAATAAAGCCACAATGAAGTCAGTTTTTCAAGTAAGGCAAGTGAGAAATGTTTGTTACTGCCATTCTTGATATTTGGAGATTGTTTGTTACACGGCACATCTTACAAACACTGATAAGTAGAGCTGTATTTTGACTTGTAACTGGTATTATATTGTTTTTGGCTTTCTTTTCTTGCCATGGAAATTATTATTTTTTTAAATTTCAGTTTATTGACATTTTTATTTACTGCTTCGAGATTTAAATCATAATTAAAAAGGCTTTCTCACTTTCTTGCTCTGAACTAATTTATCAATGTTTTCTTCTAGTGTAGTTAGTATTCACTCTCATTTGAATCATTTCTCTAGATGGAGTTTTTAAGTTGGTGTTTAAGAGTGAAAGGTTCAGATTCAATTTTTTTTTAAACAGCTATTGAGTTGTTCTAAAACATTTACTTAAAATTAATCTTTGTTTCAGTAATTTGAGATGCCACCTTTATCATATATCAAATATCTATATAAACGTGCTCTAATTTTGTACTTTTTATTTCCCTGTTCTCTGTCCTTTTAATCTCTCTGTTCTTGTACTAACATTTGCACACTGTTTAATTATAATGGCCTAATAATATGGTTTAATGTGTTTTTCATTGACATTTTCCAATACTTTCTTATGTATTTTCTTGTGCATTTTGAAAATCAGATTTTCTATTTTTATGGAGAAAGTAGTATTTTATTGGGATTGCGTATCTTTATGATTTGTAGCATTTATATCCACTTGAACTGCATTGACCTTTGTGAGTCAAATCACTCCATCTAAAACTGTAAGGTGTGACTCTGTACAAATTTTTAAAAATATTTTAATAGTATTCTATTAATAATCATGTATACAGTATTTATCACACATTTCTTCTTAAATTTATTTCTTTTTTTAAATTTTATTTTAATGGTACGTTTTAGATGTATATAGTGATAACACTCATCACAGGGAATTTGTACCTGTACATGATCTATCTTGTTGCTTCTTTTTTTTCTTAAATTTATTTCTATTTCTCTTATTTTTATGTTTGTTGTTGTGTAATCTTTTTCTATTGTATTTTCTATTTTTTGCATATATGTGATAAATTTGCATATCAATTCTATATTACTGTTGGTAATCATATTTTCATTGATTCAATTAGACTGTCATAATACACATGGATATATTTTATCTTTTCATTTACACTTGTACTCCTCATTTTGCTATGATTACATTCCATAACATCTCAAAAATAGGAATATATAAAAACTATTGGCCTCTTTGCATTATTCCTGTCTTAGTAAAAATCCATGCAGCATTTTCCCATAAAAATGCTACTTTTTGATTTGAGGAATGAATATACAGACATACAGAGACACACACATACACACAGTCTCTCTCTGTCACAATGATTCAGTGCATTTTACTTCTCAAATTTTTCAAGTTAGAAATTGATGTTGGATTTTTGAATGTCTCTTAAGTATCTAGGAAGATGATTTTGTTTCTTCATGTCTATTAGGGTCCTGAATTATATTGATTCAGGTTTTTATAAAAACTGTTGAAGTGTTCTTGCATTAGAATAATAAATAATTGGCCAGAACATATCAGTCTTTAGTGTGGTACTTGATTTTGTTTGCTAACATTTTCTTTGAAATCTTTGCATTGATATACATAAATTAAATTATTAAATAAAACTATTAGTTTTATTGGGGGAGGCGCCAGCATTCCAGCTTCAATGTATGTTCTCATTATAAAAATAATTTAAATATTTCCTTCCTTTAGTATCCTCTTTCTTCTTGTTATTTGCTCACTTCCTGGTCTGTATATTTTTAGAGAAACAATCCATGAAGAAATTAGAATTTGCTAAAGGTCATTATATAATAGAAACTAAAATATTTATCTTTATTTTACACTCAATGCATGCTTTTGAATAAATTTACAAAGTATGAATGCACAAAAAGAAAAATACAATTAAGAATTTTAATTAAAGCAAATATCCTTTAAAATTTTGAAATCCTTTACTAGATAGTTTAAAAATTGTAATAGTGAAAAGCATCAGAAAAATAAATGTGCCTTAAACAGTCTTTCTTATAGTAGACACTTAGCCTGATAAGCCTAGATTTTGATTCAGTAATACATTTTAACTTCCTTTATATTAAAATATCTTAAAATACTTATAAGTGGCTCTTCTAATAAACCATTAATCTATAATACTGGAAGAATAAACAGTGGGCCTTAAATAGGAAATACATTTTGTTGCACCAGATGTGCTACACTCTAACTAATTGGTTATATGAACAATCGAAAGGGAGTAAAATGAAAACTACCGTTCTGTGGGCAGAAGAAAAAACTGTGAGCACTTATTTTAACTTCATCCTTTCAAAATTTCAGGTGAACATTCACGGAACTTGTACCCTATGTACTAATGGCTCAGACTGTTCTTTATGATTAGATCTTACTGCTGAATTTGGGTACTATTACACGGATATCTGATCAATTTTTTTAAGACAGTAAAATGTATAAAAGAAAAGATTCACTTTTTGTTCATTTCTTCTAACTCATGTTCCTGATTCTCATTTGCTATGCTTCCGTGGGCTACTTGAACAGTTTTTTTAGGATTCAGTCTTGCTTTTATTTATAGCACTTTTAGTTTTAGTAGCCCAAGATATGATAATATGTATATGTGACTTATCACAATCTGCTATTATCAACATTTTACTGCTTTGAAGTTTTGAAAGTTTTCCCCATTTAGATCCCTCACTTTCCAACTAGAATTGTTTTAATTATTTTCCTCAGTACACTGCCTGAGGTTTTACTTTTTGCTTTAGCCAGGGAATATGAATTAAGAAACTCATATGAAGTAGGACTATATTTTATAATTATCTCTGTTTTTACCCATTTTTTTGTTCCCTTCTGATATTCCAAATCTTCTTCCCTTAGTACTGCCTTTCGGTTTAGAGAAATTTTCCTTTTACCATTTTTTACCAATAGATTTTTGAACAATAAATTCTGTTTCCTTCTCAGGATTCCTTATTTATCCTTCTTTTTTAATGGATATTTTTGCCAGATAAAGAATTTGCAGCTGAGTTCTTTTCTGCAGATAGTTGACAAGTGTCATGTGACTCTTCCTGGCTTGCATGGTTTTTGATAGGAAATTGGTACATATATATGAGTAATGTGTTATTTCTCTCTGACTTCTTTGTGTTCACATTTCAGAAGTTTAATTCTGATGATTTTGGCATGAATTTGTTTGGTTTGTTCCATTTGGAGCTTGCTTATTGTCTTGAACCCATAGGTTTATTTCTTTCTCCAAATGTGGGAGTTTCTAGCCATTGCATATGTGAATACTTCTTCACTGTCACTCTTTTCTGTTTTCCTTCTAGGGCTCAAATGACAACAATGTTTGCTCTTGTGTTATTATCACACAGACCCAAGACCCTGCCTGTTTTCTTCACAGTCTATGTTTTGTTGTTATTCAAATCGAATAAATTCTGTGCTCTGTCATCTCCATTCTGCTATTAAGCTTATCTACAGAGTTTTACAATTTTACTAGTTGTGTCATTTAGTTCTATAATTTCCATTTGATTTTTAAAGAAAACGTCTATTTCTTTGTTAAAACTTGCTTCTTTTTAAAATGTGTGATAGCAAAGGGAGCATTTTTATGATGGCTATTTTATTTTATTTTATTTTTAATTATTTTTACCAAGAACATGTATTGGTACATTGTATACATAATGATCATAATCAACATGGTTATTTTGTACCTGTACATGATACATCTTGGTTC